>CAWUFW010018297.1:0-226969 GCA_963921515.1 Calotriton arnoldi | reverse complement strand
CCCAAAAGCAAAGTACAAACCAGACCCAGGATGGGCCAGGAGCCCGCATACACCAGAGTCACAATAAGTAGGGGCACAGCAACACACCCATCGGCATGGCCAATCCGTCCCATGCCACATGTGCACAGCACACAGTCCCATTGCCAAGCACACACAACTACAGATGCTACAGCCACACACACGCCTCCGGGAAACCCATGTACGAGATTGCACGAACTGTCAATGTCAGACGACAAATACATACTTCGCCAGGTGCAACACAATAACAAATCTCATTCTCTCCACAGGTGACGAACTGCTGGATGCTGGGGATGGAGCCAGCAGCCAGCACAGCCAGCCTACAAGCCCCCAACGAGGACACACGGATCTGGAGGATCTGTCCTCCTCTTCGGACACGGACAACCAAGCAGGCCCATCTGGTGTGGCAGGGCCCAGCCGCTCCCCAGGACCCCTCCTACCCACCAACCCATCATCCAGGGCTGCTGAACATTCACAGCCCCCTGCTGCCACTGTCGTTGCGGCCACACCCACGGTCATTGTGGCCACTACCACTGCCGCAACAACCACCATCGCCGCACCGACCACCACCGCCGCCACCACCGCCACGTCTTCGCTGGCACCAGCCCCAGCGCAGGTGGTGGCCCGGACGACTGGATCCACCCTGGGAGCCACAGCGAGGACCGTGGTGAGCAATGTGGCTAGTGGGCAGGCCGGTGGCAGCAGGACTGGTAGGAGGAGCAGGGTCAGGAAACGCCAGCCTCCCTGGGAGCCATGCCCTGCCTCACTTGGCCAGAGTCCTTGGGGCCTATGAAGAGGCCCAAGGACAATGGGTCCGGTCTGCTTCAGACACGCGTGAGGTGCTGGGGGTGCTGAGGTCCATGGACGCCCGTATGGGCCAAATCGTGGACCTCATGGGACAGCTGGTGGTGGCGGTGAGGTCACAGCCAGGGACAGCAGCTCCCCTCCGCCACCACCTGCCGGGGCGCAGGGTGGAGCAGCAGTGTTCAGTTCCCCTGCGTCCACAGCCAGTGATCACACCTCAACCACCAGCATGTCGCAAGCAGGCACCCCCTCGCAAGCGTGGAAGGGGCCGTCCGAAGAGGAAACAGATCTCCCGGGAGGACTTCGCACGCTCCAGTCGCAAGTGAGGCAGCCAGCCAGCCTTCCGCCAGCCTTCCTTGACCAGCCACTGCTTTGACTTGGACTACGATCCCACTCCACACAGCCATCTGGATGGCATGTGTGTGTTGGACTATGGACATAGAACCAGTGGGTACACCCTGATCATCACGCAGCCATGACCGACAGCTCATTGTCACTGCACGCACCACTTTTGTCATCACCTTACACACAATCACATGTCACAGTTTGTAATAAATGCACCTTTTTCACTAACTGCTGTTTGTGCCCTGTGTCTTATTTGTACGGAATACAACGGCCACCTTGGGCGGAAAGGCACCTGATGCGTGGCATGGCATTTGAATCCGGAGGGCCTGTAGGGACCTAGGGGTGGGAGACAGAACAGGAGCACATTCAATGAGTGTGTCACACACCCATCACACAGTACATGTCAACAACTACAAGCAATGTACACACATCGCACAGAGCAATAGGGCACAATGCCACAGCCACCAACAGTGGCATACTACCCTGGCCATGGAGCGTTGACACACAGCACGCAGTGAACAAACGGCCACCCTGACACAGCACACACACACCTGCACAGATACAGCCACATCAGCCGTCGTACATGGACACTCACCGTCAAGTGAAGTAGCGGGCGATGAGCTGCTGCCGCACATTACCAGCTTCCTCCTCTCCGCTGTCCTCCTCACTCGAGCTGTCCTGGTCTGCGGGCTGGGGCCCTGGTTGATCTCCATCATCCACGATGAGGGGATCTGCTTCCGAATGGCCAGATTGTGCAGCATGCAGCACGCCACCACTATCCGGCACACCTTCTGTGGGGAGTACGCCAGCGCACCCCGGTGCGGTCCAGGCACCTGAACCTGGACTTGAGGAGGCCAAAGGTACGCTCGACCACACGTCTGGTCCTCCCATGTGCCTCATTGTAGCAATCGTCTGCTGGGGTGCGAGGATTCCTCAATGGACTGAGCAGCCATGCCCCATTCGGATACGCAGAGTCACCTGGGTGTGAGGGACACAGAGAACCGTTGCTAATCCAACTGGACAGGGGACAGCATCGCACAGCCAGCACGCTACACCACTCCACATACTCACCGACAATACAGGCACGATCCTGTTGCATATTGGACATCAGTCGTGGCAAGATGCTGTTGCGCATTATGTGTGCGTCATGGGCCGAGCCTGGGAACTTTGCACACATGTGGGTGATCACCATGTCCGCAAGGCACACCACTTGCACATTCAGGGAGTGCGTGTGCTTCCTGTTGCGGTACAGGTGCTCAGTGGCCTGTGGTGGAACAAGGCCGACATGTGTGCAGTCAATGGCTCCAACGACGTGTGGGATTCTGCCAAGGGCATAGAATGCACCCTTCACTGCCGCCAATTCACGAGCCCTGGGGAAGCGGATGTACCTGTTCCGGTACAGCATCATGGCTGCCAGTACATCCCTCAGCACCTTGCTGAACATGGGCTGGGACATCCCTCCTCCAATGCCCACTGTGTGCTGGAATGACCTAGTGGCGAAGAAATGCATGGCGGCCATCACCTTAGCCGTGGGGGTGACAGCAGTCGGATACACCCTGCGGGGACGGAGATGGGGTTCTAACATGGCACACAGTCGATGCAGGGTTGGCCTGTCCAGCCGAAACTTCCTAATAACCTCTGTATCGTCCATGTCCGCCAGCAATTGGTATGGGCGGTCAATGTTCGGTCTCCGCCTAGGGACAATGGCAGAGGACACATGTCAAAGCAACACGACACATAGCAATTTCGCATACACATCACTGACATGACTGAGTAAGCACAGGAGCCACAGCCCAGCTGTCAAGCTGGGACGGCACGGCCACAATACACTTACACAGGTCTCCCAACAATGGCAATGGCTAGTGATACAAACCACTGCCATGTGCATGCACATGGGGATCCAGGCCCCAATGACTTGCGGGGCGTGCTGATGGGGACTGACTGCATATCCGTCAAGCGGCAACGCCACGGCAACATGAATGTCTGCTGAGCATGGAACTGCTTCCGCGGCTGGATGAGTATGGCACACGACGACGACGATGTGGGCACAGGCTGAGCGGCCAAAACAAGTGGGACCTGTGGCACGAGGGGATATGAGACAGTAGTAGGTGTCAGCACTGCACCCTATGTACAGCACTGTACGGATCACACCTCCCGAAACATTGACAGGTGTCCACATTGACAGCCCCATGCCAAGACGGCTGTGTGCTTGCAGTCACACGTCACAGGTGAGAGGTTACATTGCACGTGCCAGGTGGCAGTCGTACATAGTGGGAGCTGGCATGTGTGTGCATGTGTCTCCTGTTCAGGATCCACCAGATGGGCGCTGACTCTGTACTGACCATTGGACACAGCATGTTCCGTGGAAGGCTTGTGTGTGTGGGATGGTGGCACTGGATGTGCCGCCGTTGGGTGGGGGGCCATGCACAGGGCGGGTACGTCGATGATTGCGCATTGTTGGTCACGGTGGGTGCACCCACTAAGATGTGTTGCCCTGTGTTCAATTCCTATGTCCGCATGATGATGGACTGTAGATGTGGGCAGACTACACATTGGTCGATGTGCTGTCTATATGCATGTGCCTTCACACCAGGCACAGCTGCCCCTGCACATGTGACCCCTGCTGGACTCGCTGCTGGGTCTGTGGAGCTGATGCACCTTCTGCGCGTGGGGCGGGCAGCTCTCCTCACTTCCCTCATTGCGCATGTCATGACTTTGCCGCAGGTGACATGGATCATGGAGGGCCCACATGTACGCGTGGGTAGGCTACACATGATTGTACACTGGTCGCCACCCCCAGTCAGTGTTTCGAATGGGAAGGTTGTCGTGCTGGTGGTATGTTCGATGTGGCGGATGGGCGGGCCTAGGTGCGGGCTTACATTCCGGACATGGGGGTAGTTGTATTGGCGACTAGTTGCAGTACACACGGGACACGTCTCTTCCTTTCCACATCTGGGTCATCCCTTGTACTAACTGACAGTGATACAGTCATCTTCGCCCCAGCCCTCATGTCCTCCCCTCGCTCCCCCAATATGCATGCTCACCTGCGAGGCTAGCGCTTGCACAGGCAGCCCCAAGCTCGCACCAGAGAGGGCAAGGAGTGTATGTGTGGGTCCAGTTGCACGAGTGGGCTGTCTCAGGGTATGATGTGTCGCGGGACGCCCGTCCACCTGCGTGGTGCCCCAAATGGTGACCCGGCCTGCATGGACTATGCATCATAGTCTTCGCCTTCCGGATCCGCCACCTGCGACACCCAGTGGCTGTGGCTGCCCTTGCGGCCAGGCCGCGTCCGTCTGTGGCTGATGGCCCACACATTCACTCTTTGGCCTCTCTGGGGAGGGCTCGGGGGTGGTGGCGCACGCGCTTGCACTTAGTCGCAATGGCATGTGGCGTGGTTGGTATGATGGGCAATGGATGGGATGGTGCGAGCCACCTCCCGTGACGTCAGTGCTGCTCGTGCTGTGGTGCGTCCCCCTACACTTCCATCTGACTTGTGCCATGCTAGACGTTGAGGTTCTATTGCCTGCGTGATATGACCAGGAGGAGCGCGAGGAGACCTCTCACACACCATGCTCCACTGCCATCCCGTGCCCTGTATCGCCTGTGCGGATTGACTATGTTGGGGTTACACCTGGTCGACTGGGGCTGTGTGTGCCTTGTCAGGGGCATGGCGGGCGCACAACAGGATCCAGCTTGTCCACAGAGGGTGGGCTGAGGTGCGCCTGGTACCGCTTTGTACGTGTGCCCGGCTGCTGTGCACACACGTGTTCACTCCCCCCGACAGGTGTCCTCTCACAATGCCCAGGGAAGCGGTGGTGTACTGTTCATGACCCCTCCCAACACGGCGTGCTCCAACTTGGCATGTGCGCATCTACCCGTCGCACCCACCCACCTGAGCACTGCGTCCATACGACTTCACACGACACATGTGTGTCTTCCACAGTAGTGCTACTCATTTGCGTTGACATCCAATACCAGTGGACTACATGGTCATGTCACGACTGCCGTGTACTTCACATACTCTCATCCTCTCTCATTCGTACTTGTGAAATGAGTCAGCGGAGACAGTTTTGGTTTCAAACATTATATTGAGTCTTCTGTCCTCTGTGATGCAGTATAGTGGACACTACTGGCAGCGGGATACATGTTGAGGATATACTGAGCATGATTGCAAATGGGATAGGGTGTGGGGTTACATGTGATTGGCTGTTGCATGTGGGATGTGGGCTTCAGAGTGACATCTGCTTGGCCAAGGCTGTGCTAATGTACATTTACGTATAGCTGCGGAGCTGCGGACTTTGACACAGACGGTATACATGTAGCCTACCAGACCGCTTGGCATCATGGGCACAGTCCATCTCAGTTCCATGTGACAGGTTTGCTGCGGTTGTTCCTCATGCACGCGTGCATGTGAGATGACATCAGGGCATGTGCTTGCGTGCATGCAGCGGCGTGCCACTTGTTGTTGCACTGTGGTGGTTACTGGACATGTCACAGTCACTGGGGTCGTGTTGTTGTTGTATGCACTTGTCGTCCATGCAAAGGTCCTGGTATGGGATTCCCGGGGCGGGGGTGGGAGGGTGCAGCACCCACAGACTCCAGGCGACCTATTCATGTCCACTGAGCGGTGTGTGTGTCCATGGGCGCTGGATCCATGTCGTGTCCTGGTTGTTCGTGCAGTTCCGTCCATGTGGGTGCGATACACAGAGCCCATGCCACTGCCTCCCACGATGCATGCGGTGTTCCTGGATGTGATGGGGAACAGTGTGCATGTCCCGGTCATATCCGATGTCATGGCGATGTCGTTGATGGTGTGGTTACAGTTGCCGGTCGTTTGGTATGGCTGTTGTGGTGGTGACTGGCCAGTCCGTGCGGAAGCTAAGCATGGGTGCGGGGTTGGACATCATAGGTCACTCGGGGAACCTGCGTTGTGGTCCGACGTATTTACAGGTTGTCAGGTATGCGATGCCGTCCAGCAGGGCTTCCATGTCATTGGTGGTGTACATGTTTGCCAGCCAATGAAGCGGATGGTGGCTGTCAAGGTGTTGTTCGTAGGTTGTCCCTTGGAGGACCATGATGGGGCATGCTGGGTGACATTCGATGTAGCTGTTATCGATGATCCGTCGTGTGGAGGCACAGTGGTCCCATTTCAGTGCGGGTGCGATGTTGGCCACATACGCCATGCCCCCATAGGCAGAGCAGGCCCTGTCGTGTGCGTCCAGAGGGAGGAGTAGTGGTAGCAGGTCCGCCTTCAGACATGCCGGGTTGGAGAGGCATATCTCGACGGGATGCTGGTAGGGACACCTCCGACAGTAGAAGACGGGCATGACGCAGCTGAACAATGTGATGCGGTAAGTCAGTCGGTAACTTACGTTCAGCAGGGACAGGAGATCGCATCCCAATGTATGGCACAGGTTGGTTTTGTACAGCTTGAGCTGTCCGGCGTAGTTGGGTAGGTGTGTTGCGGTTGCCATTTCGCAGCGGTTCGTTGAGGTGGCGTGCTCCGGCTGTGTGTGCAGTCTGCAATGTGCACGCTCCGGGGTTGCTGTGAGCTCTGTGTAGTCGTAGGGAGACAGGACTTGTGTTCTGTTGGCTTGTTTGGAGGACACGGGCCCTCTTCCCACATGCTTCTCAGACAGTTCAAGGTCAGTGCTGTGTGACTCCTTCCAATTAACTTGCATGTGGCCGACATGGGGGAGTGTTTTCTTCTTTCTTCCCCGTCCGTTGTGTGCTTCTGTGATATGCGCTATCTGCCCTGTGGTCGGTCTCCTCGGCATGCCTGTGTTGGTCTATTCTTGGACAATGGCTGTATTCACCGGCTTCTGTCGTAGGGCTGTGGTTTCGGAGTTGGAATGGAAGGTCATTCAGTGCTGTCTGCTCTCCCTTGTGTGGGCGGCAGGCTGCCTTTCCGCTCTGCGTTGGGCCTTGTGTGTGAATGTTATTCTTGGGCCACCTGTTGTCGGTCCCCGGGCTCTTTGGTGTTCCGTTTTATATGTCTTGTTCATATGTGCAGGGTGGTATGGGTGTTTCTGTGTGGTACTGGCGTTCCTCTTCCCGAAGAGGCCCTGCTTCTCCTAGTTGGTGTTGCCGCCGCTCTGTGCTACGCCATGTTTGTTACACTGGGGTGTGTCCTGCTGTTGTGTGTCTTCACTGATATGTGTGCGTCGGTTGTGTGGCGTTGGGTGTTGTCCGTGAATTGGGCGTTGAGGACATGTCTGTGGCCGGCCTGTCACGTGTCATGTGCGTTCGGGGTGGGGCTGATGTGTGTGCTGCTTGGTTGTGTCCCTGTGTCTGTGTGCGACGCATGCATGGCGCTGCGGTTGGCCTCTGCGTTGTGCGCATGTGTGGCGGCGTCATCGGCGCTTTGGGGCCGTGACGGGGTGGTTGGTTCCTAGTCCCAGGTGGTGTGTACACATGTGTTCTGCGATGTTACGATTTGGCCTGTGTGTCATATGTGGATGCGATGGTGGATGTGTAGTGTACACGCGCTGGTGGGGGGTTGTCCGCTTTTCCGCCCTTGCACTGTGTGCGCTGTTTGCGTGCACTTGTTGTGTGTGTGCCTACCTGCGTCTCCGCGGTACGTTGCGTCCTTGGTGGTGCATCAGCAGGAGCATGGGGAGGGCCTGCAGTGCTGGATTCATGCTCGGGGAGCCGCTTCTTCGTTGTCCGTGCTCGGCGTCCGTGTTACCGCTTCGGTTTGTCGTACGGTATCTCTTGGCCGTGGGAGCCGTTTGTTTGCGGCATCGTAATTTATGCGCCGGGCGGGACGTGTTTGGTCGGACGGTGTGTGTCAGTTGGGCTGCGCCACTACATGTACGGGCGCACTTTGATGGCGGACGGTGTTGCTGGCTTGCCGGCGGTGTTTGGCCTACTTTTCGCATCGTAATTGGGCGGGCGTGTGGACTGCTGCGTGCCGGCGGTAACTGGTGGTTTTTGCATCCGCCAGCACGGCGGTGGTGCTTCCGCCCGCCATCGTAATGTGCCCCTTACTTACTTAAAGGGGACAAGGACAGAGACGTAGCTGAAAAAAAGCAAAATATGTAAATGCATGTCTACTATAATGCACACACCTTGAATAAATGCATGGTGAAGTAATTGGTAGAAAATACATTATTTTATGTTATGAAAGGTCAGTTGTTTAATGTGATCACTGCTGATATCTGTGTGTATAACCAGACAGTCAGAAATTTGAATCCTGGTTGATGAACTGGTGAATAGTGATGTGCATTTATGGTGCTAGTAGGTCCCAGCCTGTGACTGACAGAACTGCGAATATGCAAGTCATTATTTTAAAATTGTATAGCACACAGTATAAGATAAGCTGCCGCAAAAAAAAGCGAAGCCATATTTAATGTTTAAGATAAAACAAGTGAGTTAAAATATATTTTTAGTATTATGCAATTAGACTGTAACTAGTGCAAACCTTTTCCATTAGGCGGACACACTCTGGAACTCAGCTGATACCATTACATCACCCCTCAAAAAGAATACATCTTTGTCGCCATGAAGCCTCAAATGACTCCGTCAATTAAAGCCACATGCTGCCTTCAAGCAGCCTTTAGATTTGCTGATTAACCAATTTTTACACACATTTACTTTTCTTTGGCCCCCTCGCAAGAAGGCGTGTGTCTTCTTTTGCTGTCTGCCTCTACCTTGGCTTTGCAAAACAAAGAGGAGACCTCTTCCCTTCCCTTCAGCCAGAGGCGCCTGAAGGCCGGCATTATCATTGTCCATTCTGGAACAGACAAATGGGAACTGTTAGTGTAAAATTAAAATATGGGGGGGGCGTGGCCAGCAGCATGGCGGACTAGACGTGTCCGACCGGAGCTCCGTGAGTCCGCCAACGATCCTGTCATAATCCTCGGCTCAGAATAAATATTCTGCTCCGCAAAGACATGACCTGAGTGCGCCAAAACAGCACCAGTGCGGAGCAGTCCTTGCAACACCGAAACTTATCTGGAATTGACCCTGAAAGGTGGAGAAGGCGAGCGACTACGCCATGAGCAAGATGGCGACGGCAATGGCGATCTAGAGCCCAGAACAGCAGTACAGCCAGGTGGTGGGACCCGGAGCAGGGACTTCTTTTCGTAGGAAGCGGAGGAGGTTTTGTGACACCGGGGGGGCCATTCGACCCCTTCGCCCTCCCAGCACCGAGCGTTGCGTGTGGTGACCGCCGGAGGCCGGTGGCTCCCGAGACAGCTGCGATCGCTCCCGGGGTCTGGAAGGGAGCGTTGAACCCGGGTGGCCTGGCGGCACATAGAGACACCCGGAGACACGTCCCACCTGTCGGTGCGGTCTTGGCGGGACGCCAGAGGGAGTGCGGAGAGGGACCGTGCACCGGGACGTCCAGGGCCAGAGTTGAATGAGTGGACGCCCGGCAGACTAAGCTGAGAAAACACCCGTGGCGGCGGGGAGAGCCCAGGCAACGGGGCCGCTGAGTGTGGGTGCGCTGGGCCTGAGGAGAAATTGGGCCCGGTTTTGTCCCCTTTTTTCCCCCCTCTCCCTTATCCTTCTCCTGCACCTCCGCTCTGTGCGGGGGGTGACGTGGGGATACGGAGAGGTGCCATAACGGGGCACCCGCCCAGCGCCACTGAAGGAGGCGTGGCGTCCGAGCTTGCGGAGCAACGAACGGCAGGGGCCCGTGGCACGCACATCCTGCAGCTGGTATCTTCCCCAGTGAGACCGAGAGACAGAGGTAATCTCCAGTACAGACACCCCCGGAGGATCAGCACTGTAGAGATCATGGTAGGGGGCCTCCTTTGAAATCGCCAAAGAACTTTGGGCATATTTGACCTCCACAGGACATTGAGGGAATCAGACGGCGGCCTAACACGGCGTCCCACTGGCGCGGCCCTCCCCTGCATTGACTCATACATCCAGAGGAGTAACCCATTCTCCTGTGCGGCCTGGTGAGTAAAGGCGGAAGACCCGCTGTGCGAATATCGAGGGTGCAGGGCAAAACACCGGGGGAAGGACTACGCAACAATCAATTCGCACGACGCAACACACGAAGAGGAAAGGACTACGAGCCTGCCTGGGTCCTTTGAGCGCCAGCAGTGGGGCTTTGTTGCTCCTCTGGTCACTCTGGGCCCCCTCCCAAGAGCCCCCCCTCATCGACACAATTGATCGTGGACTGGGGCAATACCGCACGAGGCCCAGGCAACCCACGGTGTGTCTAACCCGCCGGACGCCGATAAGGCAAACGCGGATTCACGCTGTATGGCACCATTGGATTGTGGCCTTTCTGATAGAGGAGACGCACGAGGCCCTCAGAGTTTAACGGAGGTGAGCCCACCCAGAAACGTCTGGGGCGACGGGAGACCTACTCAACTACACATAAGGCGGGGGCACCCACGACGGGACTCACCAGAAATAAGACCTCAGGATAGGATACCTGAACGAAGTGTAATCACAGAGAAATCTAAGGACCCCCCTGCCCACCCCTCCTTCACATTTTCCTGGGAAGACCCAGCAACAAGCCCAGATGGCTAGGGACAAGGACCCGAAACCTCAGAGGCAGAGAAAAATGGATAAGTTCGCCAAGGTTGTAACCACAATGGAGGCCCCCGCCGCGACATCGACCGGCGCACCAGATAACAATGTTATCCTTCAGGCTATCCAGTCCTCGAGGGAGGCGCTAGAGGGGAAAATAGATTAAATCAAAACTGACGTTAATCTACTACGACAAGATCTTTGAAACGTCTCCGAAAAAGTCACACAGGCTGAACAGCGCATATCGGAGGTCGAGGATGCTTCACACTCGCTTCGGAAAGAGGTCACGGCCTTAACATCGGCCATGAAGGAGGTGGTGTGGAGGGTCGATAACGCTGAAAACCGAGCTCGGAGAAACAACCTCCGCTTTCTCGGCTTTCCAGAAGCTGTAGAGGGACCAGATGCTGGTGCCTTCCTGCGAAAGTGGCTGATAGACTCTCTTCCGACTGCACAGTTTTCGCCTTGCTTTGTGATCGAGAGGGCACACAGAATACCGGGAGTGTGACCGCCGCCGGGAGCCCCACCGCGTCCATTGATTGCACATTTTCTTAACTATCAAGATAGAGACCTTATCCTTCGAGAAATTAGACAAAAGGGGGAAATACGACTGGATAATACCAAGATAATGGTGTTCCCGGACTACTCAAGGGAGGTGCCAAAACAACGCAAGACATTTGATTCAGTAAAAGAAAAACTGCGGAACTTGCAGATCACTTATATGTTGCTTTTCCCCGCCAAACTCAAAGTGATTTACCAGTCCAAAACACTGTTCTTTCATACCCCAGAGGAGGCCTGGCACTGGCTTGAGGAGCGCCCTCCAAAAAGATCATCTGGGAACCCAGTAACGCTTCCCAAGAAGGCCCCACTGACATGCGGAAGTAGAACACGATCGCAACGCTTGAAATGGAAGAATAACCCCCCTAAACCGGGCGAACAAATCAGGGTAACGTCATACCACAGCAGGACCCCGGCTCAATCAACACTGCAAGCCTCAGACTCTGAAAGCACGCATCTCACGGACAAACTCAATGTGGGGTTAAGAACCGGTGAACCAGAGAAAACATTCCGCAGACTGCACAGACCAAGACATTACGTCTGATTCGGAAGAAGATCACCCCCTGATGCAGAAGATTATCCTCCTTGAAAATCCTACATGTGGGGAGTCCGTAATTGCCATAAACACTCAGACCCGACAAGCAGATACAGAAGAGTGACGAACAACATTGGGCCCGGAGAGCCACTAGGACAGTAAGCTGCTGAAGAAACTTCACGCCCCCCTGTGTGTGTGTTTGTTTTTTCCTTATTTTTTCTCTCTTTGGTGTAATAGCTTTTTCTCTTCATATTTTTTTTCCTCATCCCCCCGTTTTAAATTCTTTTCCCGACCTCTTCCCCCCCCTTCTATTTGTTTCAGATTTATATTTTAGGTTGGATTTGTTGTGTTGTTTGTTTTTGTGAGGTGTCTCACTCGCATCCAGGATAACCGTCCTCACTGGTAGCCGGGGACACTGCCCTCTGGGGCGACTAGTACAGTCCTAAAGAACGAGGACGGGGGGGGCTGGGAGATTAGGGAGACATTCAGAAAGGGAATTTGGGGGGTGGGCGACAGACCTCTCCAATCCGAACACGACATAGTTGGTCATGTTGACCCAAGGGACAGTCGGTTGGGTATTAGGGGAGTGTGGGGGGCCGGGTGGGCGGGGTTTGAATTGAGTTACTGGGCAGATTAAAATAGTAATACATTTTTGGAGACAACAGATGCGGACACATGGAGAACGGGGACACGGTACCAGCGGTGAGGATGACAAATTACGACTCCACGATGACAGCACCTAGAAATGATTCCTATTCAGTCCTTTCATGGAACGTTAACGGGATGGGGAACAAAGTTAAGAGGGGACTGGTGTCAGCATATATTAAGAGGTTGAAACCTGATGTCATATTTCTACAGGAGACACATTTGAAAGGTACACAATGAGGGGCATACAAGACTCTGGCTCACGCGGGGTTCTCTACAGGGGCGAGAGGAGTGGCCATACTAATCAGGAAATGTCCGCCATTCAGAGCCGAACGCACATGGATAGAGCCCTATGGAACATATGCAGCAGTCAAAGGGATTTGGGACAGGAGGGACATCACCTTCATCTGCGTATATGCACCCCCCATACTGCAGAAACAGACACTAGAGAGAATTGCCGCTATAATTCTGGAAGCGGGCTCAGCAGCTCATCTTATTGGGGGAGACTTTAATGATGTAATGGACCTCTTATCAGACTGCACGACAACTCCAATCGGAGACCCCAAAGAAACGCAACTAAAACTCTTTACTGATACGCTAGCATTAACTGACTTATGGCGCAGACAACATCCCCAGACTAAAGCCTATTCTTTTTACTCGGGTGCCCACAGAGCCTTTTCTAGAATAGATTATATCTTAGCTCCAGCGGGAGAAGTAGCAGAGGTTCAAAAAATAGAATACCTGGCTAGGGGCCTCTTGGATCACTCTCCCCTATGGCTTACAGTAGGTTACACCACAAAACGCTCCGCAGGGGAGTGGAAACTCAATGCATGGGAACTAAAAGACCCTAGGGTGGCCAAGGAAATTCGGGTAGACTCGGAACTCTACTTTCAAGAAAATATAGGGTCTGTGGACTCCGCCATTACATTGTGGGAAGCATACAAACCCGTCCTACGATAGAGCCCAAAACATCATAGCTCATAAGAAACTAAAAGAAGAGGAGGAGATTGTGAGAAGTTGGCCTGGCATATGCTGTCCACTAATTATAGTGGGCACCGTGCACCAGTCCAAATCGACTCTTATGGTAGGTAGGTTAAAGACAACCTTATTGAAAGCTATCCTAGTGGTAGCTGTGGAGAGCAGCCTTCAGGCTAAGTCTTGAAGGAATGTAAAGCAGCTTGTTTTACCAGTCTATAATCTCTTGAGTGACCAAATGAAAGAGCACCACACCAGGTATATATTCAAAATATATGTATTTATTACTAAACACACCCCTCTAGTCTCTTTATGAGGCTAGAGTTCAAGTACATAGGTTATAAGATCTTAAATCACAGTAATAGCACAAATACACGTTTGGGCCCTAGGGCGTACCAAACCATATACCAATAAAGTGGTATGCGAACCACGACTGAACTAGACACTAGGCCTAGAGCCTCTAGAAGTGCTTGGACCACAAGGAACCACCCAAGGTAGTGACACAGGGGACCCACGGGAGACGCGTGCAGTGTAAATACACAACCGCGATACGCCGTTAACTTCTATGGAGAAAGTCGGGATCGGGAAAATAGAGGAAAGGGACACTTAAAGAGGACTAGGACAAAACCCTTTGAGATCTAGGACTTTGAAGAGTCTCTACCCATGGGAGCACCGGAGTACTCGTGTTACCTCACCCAGGGAAGCCGGGTACATAGGTGCCTTTCGGGGTCGGGTTTCGTCGTCGGTTCTTATGGCGATCTGCTGCAAAGTGCTGCTGGCGACCAGGAGAAAAGTGTCCGGGTGGATCCAAGAGTGGATCGGAGTTCTGAAGAACCTGAAAGCAGAGGGGACAGAGTCTGGGTCACTAGCCAGTGACCGGGGCGGTGATGGACAGATGCCCACCGATGTCGAGTGCTTCAGGTTCGATGACGGTCGTCTTGACTCTTCAGCCACGAGGTCCGGGAGGCGTTGTCGGCGACCAGGAGCAGGATTCAGGCTGTTGCTCGATGTCTGTCGAGTGCAGAGGTGTCGGCGACCAGATTGGACCCAACAAGCCTTGGCAACGGCAAGTCTTGAGTAAGATGTAGATCGTCGATGATGCAGACCAGCAAGGTCTGGGGAACTCACCCAGCAAGGGTAAGTGAGGGCAGGCCCGGAGCAACCAGACTGCCAAGTAAAGAAAAGATTGGCCTTCGTTAAGGGCTACTAGCCAACGGGCTAGTGACCGCGAAGGAGCCTCGTGACGCCGCACGTGGAGCTGGCTTACAGGACACTCGTGGAGTGGGGGCCAGTGATCTTCGGTGCAGGTGGTGCTGGAGGCTAGGGCTACTCGGAGCCCAAAGCACGACTTCTTGGGAGACCCAGAAGATGGTGCACTTGCAAGTGTGCTCGGTGTCCAGGGGTCACGGTCTCAAGACACCCACGATAGCCACCGGCCTCCGCTTTGCTGGGGACTCAGGGTAGCCTCGGGGAAGTCTGAGAATCCACCTCTGGTGATGCGATGACTTCGGCGTCCGACGGGAGCTTCAGTGATGCGAACCGGACAGATGCTTCTTTGGTGCCTGCCAAGCAGGGGAGTCACTCCTTGACCCCAAGGGAGATTCTTCAGTCCTCTAATCTTGTCGTAGAGCGTCGAAGGTCCAGGATTCAGTGTCAGAGTTTCGTCCAGGTATAATCTAAAGTCCTAGGGACTGGGTTCCTACCTTTATTCTAAAAATAGGGGATGGACTACTCTGTGGCCCCACCTATGGGTGGGTCAGGGCAGAGGGGTGGCTACACCCCTTTCCTTTGTCCAGTTCGCGCCAAAGCAGGGGCTGCAAGCCCATGATCCGGTTTGAACTGGGGTATGCACAGGGACACCAAATGTGCCCCCAGTGCAGGACTTCAAAGCACCCGAAAGTGCTCCCGCCCAGCCCCAATACACATTGTCCTGTCTGGGGAGGTGGTCACACCTCCCTGGGACAGGAAACCTATTGTCCAGGCCTCCCCTGCCGGAGTTTCGTCCAGCAGCAGGAGGCCAGACTCGTGTCTGTGGCAGCAGCATCCATTCTGTGATGCCAGGGCTCTGGAAAGAAGTTACCGGACTCGTCAGAGTTAACATGCCTTTCCCTCTAGAAGGGTGGAATGCTACCCCCGCCGCCAGGATTGGCGGGGGGTAGTATTCCAAGATGTTTGACACCAAACACGACATGTTTAGGTGCAGCCATTCCATAGTTAGCATTTTACCGCGAGGATATAATGCGTTTAAGAGTATATGGTCAGGCTGCACTACAAACAGCATCAGAGATGGTCTCCGAACGCTGCAGAGGGGCCCTGCTCATGCAGGGGCACCCTCTCACATAGGAACCATGCACTCTGCCTTTAGGATTGATAAGGCCTGCCTTAGGAGTGACTTATAGGTTTATATGTGTGTATGCATTTAGTGATATAGGTAACCTATACCACAGCAAGGGGTGCATGCACCACCTTACCCAGGCTGCAGTAGCAGACCTGTGGTGTCAGTTTGGATGGCCTACCAGGGGTGGCATAATACATGCTGCAGCCCCTGGCAGGCCTCTGAGGTACCTATGCCCTTGGTACATAGTATACCATATACTAGGGACTTACAAGGGCACTCCAGATCCCAATCAGTGATGTGCCTAAGGCACATGGAGACCCTTTTAAAGAGGAAACAGCTAGGCTGGGGTTCTGAATAGCAGGGCCCCAGCCAGACTAATGTCGAAAACCAGTGAAGCATCAGCAAAAAGTGGGGGTACCCATGTGAAGCAGATCCTACTCTCCTACAGAGATTACGGCGCTTGAATCCCAACTCCTACAGACCGAAACACAAGCTATAACGAGCAAAGACCCCTCCTTGATGAGGAGAATGCAGATCCTCCGGTGTGAATACTCCACCCTGGCTAGAAAAGACGCGCAACACGCGATACAAGCAATGCACAGGCGCCTATACGACGCTGGAGACAAAACGGGCAGGCTTCTTGCGTGATTGAGTAGAAAAGAGCTAGATAGCAGGTGGGTGACCCAGATAATGACAGATGACGGTCAGATCCATACTACACCCACTGCAATAGCCAACGCCTTTGCCGAATACTACACGGCCTTTTATGCAAAACGTCCACTGGCAGACCCGTTGCAAATAAAGGCTTACCTTGAGAACATAGAATGCCCTAAATTAGCAATGAGTGAATCACAGATACTGGAGAAGGAACTTACGCTCGAAGAAATCGGAGAAGACATTGGTCAGTTGAAAACTGGGAAAGTTCCGGGTCCAAATGGGCTACCGCCTGAACTTTTTAAGCAAAACGCAGCACTATTCAGCTCTCATCTGCTTAATCTGTTTTTAGAGGCGCAGATGGTAGGTACTCTCCCCACAGATTTGCGAACAGCCACGATTGTGGTCATACCCAAGAAGGATAGACCACCACAGAACTGTAGCTCATACCGACCCATCTCCCTTATTAATATGGAAACTAAAATATTAGCTCGGGTACTAGCTAATAGGCTCACCGGAGTAATATTTGGCCTCATTCACCAGGACCAGTCAGGCTTTATGCCAAAGAGGTCCACAAGACTCAACCTCCGAAGGTTGCATAATTGGCTGGAAGTAGCGAATGCCAGAACAGATCCCCACCTCATATTGTCATTAGATGCTGAGAAAGCATTTGACACTGTCCACTGGCCCTTTCTCATGTCCACCATGGAGAAATTTAGATTCGGCCCTACATTCAGGCAGTGGATAGCCATTCTCTATGAAAGACCCTTGGCCAGGACGCGGGTCAATGGAGTAGTTTCACGGGAATTTCCAATAGAACGTGGGACACGGTAGGGATGTCCCCTGTCCCCCCTCCTCTTCGCTCTGGTACTGGAGCCTCTTGTATATGTCATCCGGGCACATCCCAACATAACGGGTTTCCAGGGGAAAGGAACTGAGTCATTGGACGAGCGCACATCGTTATATGACGACGTTCTTCTATATGTCACAAACCCCGAAAAGACACTTCCGAGCATTATGGGCAGCTTTGAGGAATACGGTGCACATGCAGGGTATAGAATCAACTGGGAGAAATCTTGTCTATATCCGGTGGGTCGAGATGGAGGGTCAGATCGACACATTAGTCAACTCCAGATAGCACCTATTGGTATAAAATACCTTGGAATATATGTCACCATAGATAAGGCCGAAGCTCTGAACCACAATCTCTACAGAGTACTTAAAGAGTTTAACGCAGATGTAGACAGATGGAAATCTTTACCACTAACATTACTGGGCAGAGCTGCGCTTTACAAAATGATAGTGCTCACAAAATTCCTATATATCCTTCAAAACACATACCAACCGGTACCAGAAGAGGCATTCATCAAAATTGATGGCATACTGAGGACGTTCCTATGGGACGGGAAACCCCCCAGAGTAGCACTTGCAACACTGCAACGCAACCAATATAATGGAGGCATCTCCTTAACAGATCTCAGAGCATACTACTGGGCGGCCCACTTGATTGTGGTGAATGATTGGGAACACATGCCGGGAGACCATCCCACATACGCACTGGAACGCACACAGTTTGAAAAACGCCCACATACACACTACCTATATGGTGGGAAGGGAAGTGCACAACTTTTAATGGCCACACGAGTGGTGATAACAGCGTGTAAGAAAGCGGAAAGACAAATGAAGTGGGACAACCGAGTTATAAGGGAAACCCCTCTCTGGGTGGGGGGACGACTTAAAGAATTCATGAAGTTGAGTGGATTCGGAGGATGGGACATGCTGGGGATCTCACACGTTAAAGACATATTAGACCATGCTGAACTGGCGACATTCTCCTTCCTCCAGACAGAGTATGACATGCACAAGGCACAATATTATAAATACATACATCTAGCACATGCGTGGAGAACACAGGGCATAGACGCAAATAATCTCCCTGAATATGCCCCTTTAGAGGGACGACTTTTGATGGGTGAAATCAAGGAAAGGGCAGTCTCATGGACATACCGCACCATAATAAATAATAAACCAGACGCTCTAACGAAACTGAGAGCGAAATGGGAGGTAGAACTAGACGAGTTTGACGATTTGGATTGGGAAATTGCGCTGATGCACCCTCAAGAGGTGGCTATTAAGTCCCATCTTAGACTGATTCAATTTAAGTACCTGCATAGGTTAAGTACCTGCATAGGATGTACTACGATAGAGCTCGATTACACCTCATAGGGAGGGCCGACACACCCAACTGCCTCAGATGCAACATGACCAATGGTACCTACTTCCATACGATATGGGACTGCCCACATATACAGACATACTGGGCAACCCTGCTGAAGGAGTTAGAAGACATACTAGAGGATAAGCTACCCCTGAACCCACAGTTTGTTTTGCTGGGTATACACACAGAAATTGATCTCCCAAAAACGAAGTTAACGCTACTCAACCTAGGGCTAGTGGTGGCCAAACGGGATTTGGCACGCAACGGGGGAACAGCACAAAGCCCCTCAATGGATGAGTGGAGGAAGGGAATGGACATGTACATGTTAGGGGAGAAAACGACATATATAGCCCGTGGCTGTCCAAAAAAGTTCCAGAAAATATGGAAACCATGGATACAACATTATGGTCTCCTGATGGAGGACTCGCAGTGAACCCCCGGGGCTGGTGGGTAGCAGGGAAGGGGGGGTTGGAAGGGAGGTGTCTGAGAAACAAGGGAATTGGGTTATCATCCTTGAGAACTTATTTTCTACTGTCATATATATCGCTGCTGTTGAACAACACCATCAATGTAACATTGTAAAGGATCTTGTTTTTTGAAATCTCCACTGTATCTGTATTATGATCAAGAAAAATGCCAATAAAAATAATTAAAAAAAAAAATATTGGAAATGTCATTCCCAATTGATCCCACACACTTCCACTTCTGAAGGGCATCCAAAAGCCATTTACAGGCACAAGAGGTTTTGACTATTTTCACTGCTTCTTGTGTCTCATGGTGTCACACTCTCTCTGCCTAATTAGCTCAATTACAAGGTGCCTATAGACGACAAGGGCCCCTCATTGGAAAGTAACTCCATTCTGCACAATTATAAGAGATCCAGTGTTCCTGCACCTGGATTAATTGGGTGTGGGAACAATGCACTAGATTTTACCAGCCGGAACATTTCAGCAGGTAAAATCACTGTCGGAAAGGGCAGCATTGATTGATGATTGTATTGTCTATCTTCTGGTCATCCAGTCTTATGCAGGATGATAACAAGCCTTCACCCTTTTTTGTCAGTCCTCTCACAGCTCCTCCAAAGTTTAAAGAAGAGAAGGAGATTTCCTCCTTTCTTAGCTCCCTAAAGTCAGGCTCCCCAGATGGTGTGTCGGCCAGTCAGGACTCCGAACTCCTTATCTGCAGTTGTTACACCTGCTTTTACCTTCATACTTTCCATCGGTTTTTAACTGGCTCTGGTAATAGTGGATAGAGAAAAGGGGTTGTCAAAACCCCTTTAAAGAAGTCAAACTTAGACCCTGGACAGAAACTAGCTATATGTTCATCTTGGTTTTGTCAGCAGTCACTAAAATTGATGAGAACCTCTGGCTCACTGGCTTTCTAAATGTCTTGAAGAGCACCAATTACTACTTGCTAACTGAATTTAAAGCCTAAGATTGCCCTGAAAGCCTTGAGATTGCATCTGTGGCAATATTGAATGACGCCAGACAAGATTACAATGATTGCATTTCTACCTAATTCATCTTGGTGTTGTAGTTGTGTGGTCCTGTTACCTCCAAATGAGGATCTTGAAGAAAAAACGTCTTTTTATTCCAGGCCACTTGGGAAAGCTTGTGTTGTTGATGCTACCTTCATTTCTAGATTAAACTATGCCAGTGCTTGTTGTGTTGGCCATCCTGAGTCAGCTATTTACAAGCTTCAAGGCATTCAGAATATGGCAGCATGACATGTTATACAGTTCAGGAAATTTGATAGGTTCTCTGAGGCTCACTGTAAGCTGCACTGGTTGCCTGTTTCAAGACAGATTCATTATAAGCTGCTCTACTTATTCCACAGGGCCTCTTATGAGACAGCCCCCATACTGCTATGTGTCTAAGCGATCCTGTCATTTTGGCTCTTCACTCCTGCTATTAGTCCCCCGATTTAGAAATACTCGCCGGGGGGTATGAAGTTTGTTGCTTCCTGTATTGGGATGCACTCTGTCTTGGCTTGCAAAAAATAGAGGAGTATTCTATGTTTAGAAAGGCTGTTAAAATCCCTATATTTTATTAATTATCTTCATATCTTTTCTGATGTTGTTACTCAATTCAATTCAATTCAATCTTTATTTCAGTTTAGTTTAAACCATAAAAGATGCACAGTAACAGGTCACACACCATAATGATAAAAAAAGCACACGAAAAGAATTATGTCTTTCGAAAGTGCCGCTTTAGACCATTTACATAAAGGAAAGGGAAAAAAAATAAATCACAATTTAAATATAGAGTTCTAAGAACAAAAAAGAATAAAAAGCCGAACATCTAATTGACAGTTTAAAATATAATAAATACATTAAAAATGCTAGGCATAATCGAGTTAATAAAAGGCATTTGAGGAGTGCGTGAATCAAATAGCCTTGCAATAACCAAGGACTGTAGATGACTGTCTATACATCCTTTAAGTGCAGCTTCTTGGTAGGAATCTAATCAAAAAGTGCAAATGCTTTAAATGCAACAAATGTAACTAACAGGACATTCCTCTTAGTCTATCATTAATTTATAAAGTGCATGTGCAAGACTGATTGGCGACATAATTCCAAATACACGTGTACATAAGGACGCTAAAATTTCAAGCCTTCCTTTGCTCTTATTATACCCACATCAAACAAGTATCTACTGACACTAAAAACAATTTTTTGAGAAGTGTCAGTTTTCAATATTCTTTCTGCCTCAAAACAGGACCTAATGCCCATATTTCGGCAAATGGGTTTGATCCATTTCTTCCTAGGTTTAGCATAAGCAGGGCAAAAGAATAATATGTGTAGGTCATTTTCTCGAGTATCAGATTGGCATAATACACAGCACTCAATATTGTTCTCCCCTTGTTTACGGACCCATTTCGATGTGTTCAAGTTGGTTTGCAGAACACCATATTGAAATTTCATATATAATGATTTTGCTAACTGTGGCTGCACTTCATCCAGAAATGGCTCAAAACTCGAAGTTAGCTTCATAAGAAGAAACTGAGTTGTTAGTGTGCCGATAGCAGAGTTTTGGATCACACTATTTTGGATGTACACCCAAAAGGTGGATTTTAATATTTTCTTAGAAGCAAGTGTCAGTTGAGCAGGTTCTTCCCAAAAGTGCTTCAGCCCTAATTTACAAAACCAAAAGAAAAAATGCTTGAGCCACTGGAGACTCGAACTTTGATCAAACTTTAGAATTTCTTCTAGGCCATCTTTATAGTGGGCAAGTTCTGTTGTAGACCACAGTCGCACCCAAAACAATAATGATCTCAGTATGGCTTGATGATCTATACGTTTGATATTTAGGTCCATAACAATAGGGATTAGAGGTGTGCGCACTGGGAGGCGTAATAGCTTCCTAAAAAGTTTATTTTCTCCTACCGCGAAGGTATTCTTACATGAGGGTCCCCATAATTCTGCCCCATAAAGGGATGCCGATTGTGCCCTGTACTTGTATACGTCAAGGGCCGGGGATACTGCCTTAGAAGTACTACTCTCGTATTTCTTTACTATCGGTAGGGAATTTTGGAGCAAGACGGTCCTGCTTTTCTCCAATTGTGGTTTCCAAGTCATTTTGGTATCCAAGGTTATACCTACGTAATTAAAATTCTGCACATATTCTAGCTTCTGGTTTTTAACCATTAAATTCATTTTAAAAGATTTATGAGGGTTAACTGTCATATATTTTGTTTTGCTAGAATTTATTTCTAGGCCCTTAATATCACAGTATGCGCCGAAAGAGTCTATTAGACATTGTAGACCTTTTGGGGTTTGAGATATTAAAATAGTGTCATCTGCGATAAAAGGGCTGGTACTGGCGCCCCCCCTAACTTGGGTGAATCATTTGCACAACCCAATAAATATTCTGGGATATCGTTTACGTACAATGAAAATAGGGTGGGCGCCAACACACATCCTTGCCTTACGCCCCTTTTTACTGGGATTGCCTCAGTAAGTTCGCCCCTCGAACCCCATCTAACTTTTGCATAGTTATCCTCGTGCAATCTTATTATTTGCACGAGGAGTTCTCCTGGTACCCCTTGATCTTTTAATGATTTCCAAAGTAAGTTTCTAGGGATGAGGTAAAATGCGGCCTTCAGCTCGACAAAGGCAATATACAGATGGCCTTGCTTTAAAATTGTATATTTCCAGCTCATACAGAGAAATCTAAAGACCTGGTCAATTGTGCTGGCTCTGGCTCTGAACCCAGCCTGATATTTTGAAAGAATGCAGTTCTCCTCAATCCAGTCATTAAGTTTTGTTAAAATTTGCCTAGCATAAATTTTTTGTAAAATATCTATTACACTAATCGGCCGGTAATTCGAAGGGTCTTGGCGGTTACCTTTTTTAAAAATAGTAGTAATTTCGGCCCCTTTCCATGATTCGGGGATTGATGAACCCGCAGCTACTGAATTACAAAGAAAATTAATGTAAGGGCCCCAAACAGTTTTGTCATGCCTCAGTAAGTCTCCTGGGGGCTGATTTACAAGCCCCTTGCGCCACTTTTGCGTCATTTTTAACATGGGAAAAGTGATGTACGGGTGGCGCAAGGGGCATGTAAATAAGCCCCCTGGTATCTTATCTGGGCCTGGTGCTTTCCCCGGTTTTACTGCATCAATTGCTGCCAGAGTATCTTCCAAACTAAAGTGCAGGGGGGCTATGCTAGGGATGATTACATAATCTTGCAGGTTGTGTGTTATTTCAGTTGTAGATATGGAATAAAGACGGGAAAAGTGATTGACCCAGGTGTTAGCATCTAAAAAGAGGTCTTTACTACATCTTCCCGTTTTATTGCCTTTTGGCTATCAATCGCCAAAAACTGCATGATCTTTTATTTTTGCTGCACTAATCAATTCTGTCCAGATATTATCATCCCAAATTTTCTTAGTTTGTACAAGTAATCTTTTATACTTAATCCTTTTCTCCCTTAAGGCCGCGGCATTATTAATTTTTGTTGCCAATACAAGTTCTTTTTTTGCCTCGCGGCACTCCTTGTTGTACCAGGGATTGACTAAATTGCCTGTATCAGTTTTCCCCCCTCTGCGTTCTTTAGGAACCCTACTCAAAATAGGTTTTAATGCATCTACCAATACATGATGTATAGTCAGTATTGGGAACTCTGCAGCAGGCAGATCAGTGTATGGTGAAATGACGTCTGTAAAGGTGTCGTAAATCTGCGTCATAGTCTCGTTATTTCCCACTATGGATGGCCATTTTAAGGCTCTACGATTATTACTTACTAAGGGTTCGTCCGAAATAAGGTTAATGTCTCCATTGCTCCAAGAAGTCGGTTGAAAGGGGTGAGCTGCTAATGTCAAATGTAGGGGGTAATGATCACTATCAGTTCTCGCATCAACTACCAAACCATGTACATTTGGCCAGAAGCCGATGGATGTCAATATGTAGTCAATGCTACTCTTACAATTTGCCCTGTTAAATGTAGCGGGATTTGGACTATCAGAAGGTAGTCGACCGTTGCAAGCTCTGAGTCCATGCCCTGACACCAATCTTGTAAGTTGGGCAACTGCAACTGAGCAGGGTACCGCCGGACTACTTTCCAAAGAGGGGATATTATTTGCCATATCTTCCTCTTCAAAAATGTTTTCAAGTGGGGGCGTGGCTTGCAGCCGCTGGAAATGGCCGCACGGTAGAAGAGCTGCGCTAACAGTCAGCACTTAAAGACCCAAATCCGGCATAATCCTGAGCAACGGAGGCACCCAACGGCATCTGAAGACGTCGGGAGGCGGTGGGGTGCAGCGGAAATCTGAGGCGGACCCCCCCAGGCATCCTACCACTCGACAGCGGAGGTCCGGGCCGCCCGAGCCTCCGAGACAAAATGGCACCCGACAGTTGAGAGCGCAGCGATAGAGGGACCCTCAGCCGGAGGAAGCCGATTGTGGTGCCGGGAGCGATTTTAGAGGGAGTAGAGACGCCGTGACGCGCCCCCGCTCAATTCCCGCAGCACCGGAGTTCATCGTGCTGGCCGGGGGGGCAGAGAGCAGATCGGAGTGCTCAGCCCAGCGCAAGCCGCAGTCTGAGCGTGCGGTTGCCTTGAAGGGAGACGTGTGGGGTCGGCGAGGAGTGGCTCCCAAGCAGTCTAGGCCCAAGCCGGAGCTGGTGGGGACGGCCAGTAAACACCGGGAGACAGAGGTACGAGCCGGGCTGGTGTATGGCTGTGGAGGAACAGTCTGCGATCGAGCTGAGACCTGCTCAAGCGGCGCCTAAACGACCGTGAAACCTGTGGGGACCTGCCAGAAGCTAGGTGAGAGAACCACATGATATGAGCGAAGTGGGGAGAGCGAGAACGGAGAGAGGTCTTGGCGCATAGCGGCCTGTGGATTCGGAGGGGCCCAATTTTAGAGCAGTGCACGCCGGGGCCCCGGCAGTCATCAGCCGCAGGCAAACTCGGGGGCAGGCCCCACATGACACTGGGAGAGGCAACGGGCAGACAAAGGGCCTGAGCTGGCCTGAGACGAAGGAAGGACAGCCAAAGTAGAGTCCTCACCGGCCTAGTGTACGCAGCGGACACGGCCCCCTGGTCAACGATTGAGGGCCATACGGGCACACAGCGACACAGTTTGAGGCGCTCCTTATAACACGTGCAACAGGCCTGCGCATCCAGGCATGGGCCGCAACAGACAGCTAGGACAAGGGCAGTCCAACCAAATAGATAAGTACACGGTGGCCATGGGAAGGGACGATGGAAATCCGGGTGGAAGCCAACAAGGGGATCCCGTGGACAATGGCCCAGACCCCTCGCTCAGAGACATTATGGAGGCCATTAGAGCGCTACGCGGCACCCTGGAACCCAAGCTGGACTCAGTGACGGAGGAGGTCAACCTCTTGCGAGCGGACTTCAGGAAGATGTCTGAAAAGGTGGCTGTGGCAGAGACAGGGATCGGCAGCCTTCAATCCAAGACGAAAAGACTCGAAGAACAAGTAGCCGCCCTAACGAAAAACCAGACCGACATATATGCCCGGCTGGAGGATCAGGAGGGGCGGGCAAGGCGCAATAACATCCGCATAGTGGGGGTCCCGGAAGGCATGGAGGGGCCGTCCACGGACTGGTTTGTAGAGGACTTGATACTTAACCACTTGAAGCCGAAGTGCCTGTCCAACTTCTTCTCAGTCGAGAGGGCCCATCGCGCACTAGGGGGGAAGCCGAAGCCAGGGGCCCCTCCACGAACGATCATTGCCCGAATCCTGAACTTTAGAGATCGTGATGCCATCCTGCAAGCGTCACGGGTGGCTGGTGATCTTCAGCTTGAAAACGCCACCGTCCGCTTCTTCCCTGACTTTACTCTACATGTTCAGCGACAGCGGAGGTCCTTTGAAGGGATTAAACGGGCCCTCCAGGAACAAGGATTAAAATACATGATGCTCTTTCCGGCGCGCCTCAAGATCTTGGACGGCAGCAAGACGTACTTTTTTGAGTCACCTGCGGAGGCCAGCGACTGGCTGGAGGGATGGCGGACAGTGGGCAGAAACGGAGGCCCACGCAGAGCCGACCAGTGCTCACCGGGGCGAGACACGATGGGTGCGGACAGACAAGCATCGGACAGTCAGGAACGGGATCAAAATGTGTCCAAATGATTACAGGCGGGGTTGGGGCATGAGGCGACTCCTATCCTTGGTTATGGCGGGATCTGCAGGGGTCCCTGTGACCTGGGGCTGCATAAAGGAGCCACCAGGCACCCAGGAGACTGGCCATAATTGTCTCTGGTTTGTTAGGTTTTGATAATTGGAGGCAACATCCACAATGATGGCGCAGCATGGTCGAGGGGGGGGTCCGGGGAGTTGGCAGAGGGTTGCACACGTACATTTAACACAACGGGTGAGTCTTCCGTTAGTTATGTACACCATTTTTTGCTGACTGCAAGCTCATGTTCCCTCTTCAAGTTTGATTTGGGGCAGATGGGACGACAGGCACTCTGCAAGTTGGGAAGGTGGGAGGTTGGGGACCCACCGAGCAGGGAGGCAGGGAGGGGGAGTTGGTTGGGGGTTGGGGGTTGGTTTCGGGAGGGGGTATGTTTAGCTCCATATCAGCATATTTTCTTGGCATGTGGGATTTGGTTCAATATGGCACAGTGGGTCACTGAATATCCGATGAGGAGTAGGCCTCTTGACAACAATGGGTGAACAAACGCACATTAAAATATGGACGTGGAACGTCCATGGGTTGGGCAACAAGATCAAGCGCACATTGGTGCTGCAGCACCTGAAGAGGCATTCCCCAGATGTGGTCCTCCTCCAGGAGACGCATTTGCGAGGCAATAGATGCAAGGCCCTCGACAGATTTGGCTATAAAATGGTGGCCCATTCGGGGTTCACGTCGGGCTCAAGGGGGGTGGGCATTTTAATGCGCAACACTTTGCCTATGGTAATTTCGGGCACATGGACAGATGATATGGGCTGTATGGTGGCAGTGGCAGGTCGATGGGAGGGGCGAACCATAGTTCTGGGCTCCTGTTACATCCCGCCTGGTCTACACTCTTCGACATACACACGACTGGGATCCTTCATGGCAGACCTTCCTAGGGGTGTCCTTTTACTAGGGGGTGACACCAATGCTGTAATGGACGCTGACTTGGACCGATCGGGCGAGGGGCGGGAATCTAGGGGAGAATGTGGGCTACGAGGCTTCATTACCGCCCTGGGGCTTAGAGACATTTGGCGCACACACCACCCCTCGCATCGGCACTACACATTTTACTCGGCTAGACATGGGTCCTTTTCACGGCTGGATCACTTCTTCACGCGCACAGATCAATTGGGCGAATTTGTGGAGCCTCACATCATGGCCCGGGGGATTTCAGATCACTCTCCGGTTAGCGTCACGCTCAAGGGTCCGGTGATCAACAGGGTGTCTTTCCCGAGGATAGATCCGTGGCGCCTCCGGGATGAAACCATAGGGGATAAACTTCGGGAGGGCTCCCAGCTATACTTTGAAGAAAATCGGGGTTCGGTTGTGTCCCATATCACGCTATGGGAAGCCTATAAGACGGTTCTGAGAGGGCAGGCCCAGGCTCTGATTGGGGCCCAAAAGAAAGAGGAGTCTCTACAGGTCAGCCAGCTGGAGATAGAGAGGCTCCAACGGGAAGCCGGCACGGCGCCGTCGGAAGATCTCCACCATACCTTGGCTCTTAAACAAAAGGAGCTCAGGGCTCTGGCTGAGAGCGAGGCGCGCGCTTACTCCCTCGCCACGCAACATCGGATCTATGATGTGGGAGATAAGGCCTTGAAGTTGTTGGCGTGGCTAGAGCGGCGGGACAGGGAGCGCTCTTGGGTAGCCGAAGTACATGATCGAACAGGCACATTGGCCTCTAATAGTGCAGAGATAGCGGAAGCTTTCGCGTCCTATTTTGAAGGGGTATACACCCCGGTTTGCACTAGGACTGAACAGGACTGCGCGGAGTTCCTACAAGACTTTGCGTTGCCCACATTATCCCAGGAGCAAAGCGACCGCCTGGAGGCAGATTTCACGAGGGAGGAAATAGGGGGGGCTCTCAATTCCCTCCAATCCGGGAAGGCGCAGGGACCGAACGGGCTCCCAGTGGAAATATATAAGTGGCAGGCCACTGTCATCCTTGACCCCCTCCTCCAGATGTACATAGAAGCGCGAGAGGTGGGAAGGCTCCCGCCTGATCAACGAGAGGCCACCATTGTCGTAATCCACAAAACGGGAAAGCCGGCTGATCAATGCTCTTCCTACCGCCCAATTTCGCTTCTTAATGTTGAAGCCAAGGTCTTGGCTAAGGCCCTGGCTGATAGGTTGCTGGCGGTTCTGCCGGATCTCGTACATGTCGATCAATCAGGGTTTATGCCACGCAGGAGCACCCGCCACAACTTACGCCGACTTTATGGAGTTTTATACATGACAGAGGATGTGGGAAACACCCAGGCAGCATTGATGGCGCTGGACGCCTCAATGGCATTCGATAGTATTGAATGGCCTTACCTGTTCATGGTGCTCAGGCGACTGGGGTTCGGCCCTACATTCTGTAGCTGGGTGCGACTCTTGTACGAGCGACCGGTAGTGAGGGTGAGAGTTAATGGCGCAGTGTCTAGGGTCTTTTCTCTGCGGAGGGGCACCAGGCAGGGGTGCCCTCTGTCCCCACTCCTGTTTGCCCTGGCCCTGGAGATGTTGGCTTTCTGGATTAGGAGAGACGGGGCGTTCTGGGGCTTGGCGTTGACCGACGAGTGGGAATAGCGTATCTCCTTGTACGCGGACGATATCGTGCTGTATATGGCCAGACCGTATCACTCGATAGCGAGGGCATTACACCTCTTTGAATTATTTGGTAGCTACTCGGGCTACACCATTAACTGGGCGAAGTCATTGATTTATCCACTCTCAGGTCCCCCCCGCGGATTCCGACTAGATGTCCAGCTTCAATCGTAACCGACGGTTTTAAATACTTGGGGGTGTACATCACTAGGGATAAGGCAGAGTTCCTCACTAGGAACCTGGAACCCCAATTAGTGCGCCTGGGAGTTGACGTGAGCCATTGGAGGTCGCTGCCTCTCTCCCTCGCAGGCCGAGCTGCAATGTTCAAGATGCTAGCACTGCCGCGACTTCTATATATTCTGCAAAATACACCGTATCCGGTTCCACAGGGCGTATTTACTCGTATAGCACAAGCAATACGGACGTTGCTTTGGGATGGTGGCAACCCAAGGATAGCGTTGCATAAGCTGACGAGAGGGGTGTACGATGGAGGGCTGGCCCTTCCAGACGTTAAGTTATACTACTGGGCTGCACAATTGCAAGTGGTCAATGATTGGATATATGCGGATCGAGCGGAGCCGGCCTATAGGGTTGACCGGACGGTCATGCCTGGTGGAAGCTGCGAGCCATTGCTCTATGCTCGGAAGCCAAGGAAAGATTGGCCGTCCCACACAGGGGTGGTTGTTCAGTGCTGGAGGGAGGCAAATAAGTTCTTGGGGTGGTCGGGTTCCCTGACGGGTAGAACCCCTCTATGGCATGGAGAACAGCTAACAGAAATAACTCGTTTGACTGGGTTCCGGGGATGGAAACTCATAGGCTTTGAATATTTGGGAGATGTCTGGAAGGGAGCTGCCCCGCGATCCTTCGCTTCCCTTAAAAAAGAATACGATCTCCATGACTCACAACACTACCACTACATACGCCTCTCCCATGCCCTGCGGGCTCACATAAGGAGGGATATGACAATCCCGGAGTATTCCCCCTTGGAAGATAGGCTGCTTCTCGATCCCATACTGGAGAAACCCACTTCCACAATATACCGCAAACTCATAAACAACATGCCTGACCCACTGACGACACTGCGGACAAGGTGGGTGGGAGACGTAGGCGACTTGGAAGATGACAAGTGGCAGGACGCCCTACAAAGCCCGCGAGAGATCGCAATTCGCTGCTGGTTCCGGCTCGTGCAGCTTAAAATCCTACATCGCGTATACTACCCCCGTACCCACCTACATGCCTGGGGAAAGAGTCAGTCGGCCCTCTGTGTAAGGGGGTGTCGGGAGGAGGGCACCTTCTACCATATACTGTGGGAATGCCCAGAGATAGTGCCCTTTTGGACTAGGGTCGCGGACACGATGTCAGCGGTGGTGGGATCACTGGTTCCGCGGGAGCCCCGGTGGTTGCTGCTAATGGTCAAGAATGATTCGGACTGGTCTAGATATAATGAGATTTGACTGGCATTGGCTGCCGGGGTGGCAAAAAGGAACATAGCGAGTGGCTGGGGGTCCCATACACCTCCACAGTGGGACCAATGGAGGCGCGACCTGGATTGGTGCCAAAGAGCAGAGGAAACGATCTACAAGAGTAGAGGCTGCACTAAGAAATGGGAGAAAATCTGGGGACCGTGGCGGAAATACAGGGCACTAGAAGGGGGGCCAGGGTAGTGATTTTAACAGTTGTACATCCCGCTTCTACCTTTGAATGCTTTACACCGGATGTTGAACTGCAATCCCGTCGCATGCTTTATGAATACTGTCATGTAATGTATGATGATATGAGCAATGTTAATAAAAAGATTTAAAAAAAAAAAAAAAATGTTTTCAGGTCCCACAACTGGTTCAAATTTGCGATTAAAGTCACCCCCAACAATTACCGTTGCCCTCGGGTCAACTGAGCCTAAAAACTGATCTAGCTGGTCTATCACCAAAGATTCCTTGCTAGATGGGCTAGATCTACTGTAGATATTTATTAAGTATATTTCAGTTTTGTCCCATGTACGAATCTTCACACCAACTATATCCTGTGATGTAAAAGCCAGTTTGGTTATATCAATAGAAAGGGTAATTTTTACCCATTTAACAAGGCCACCCGAAGGCCTTCCTCTAACCGAGGGGGTAGCATTAACACTATATGTTTTGAACCAGACCTTGTGGGGAGTTTCTTGTAAAAGACATATATCACTTTGTTCAATGTACTCCTGCCATTTTGCATCCCTTAGGTTGCTTTTCAGCCCCGCTATATTCCATGATGTAAGTTGTATTTCTAATTGCCATTTTTCCCTGATTAAATACAGTTTCCATCTCAGTCCGAGTTCCCTGAACTACATAATGTTCATTGACAGGATCAGGAGGGCATATTACGTTATTGTGTATTAACGGATATTACTCAAACGCGACCACTTGTTCGCAGAGCCCGGGCACCAAAGGTGCATCTGAGGTCTCTTGAGGCGTAGCTGTGCCATGTTCATTTATTAAACATAGCCGATCCAGGTCATCAATCCTCGACTGGAGACCTGCTACACTCCAACTCGAGATACTTGAATCTATGCCAGCCTTGATTTTAATTATGGTTAGCTGATCGTCTATCATATCAATAGGAGGAGGGGATACAGGAGCCTGAAAATTATCAAGAGAGTAAAACTCATGTTTTAATAGGGATGGTTGTCAATCCTGGGCGTCTAAGTCTGATAAGGCCTGAAACCTATTGGATAGAGGGGTAGGGGCGCAGTTGTGTACAATAAACCTAGATGGTGGTTTGTAAAAATAACCCAGAGGAAGAGCACAGATACTAAAGTTTTGGGTAAATGTTTGCTCATAGAATCTTAATAGGCAATGGACCATCTGTGGCCTGCGAAAATTAATCACTACGCAGTCACCATCAATGTTCTTAGGGGATTGACCAACCCACCCAACTCTACGGACCATAAGGATCTCTTTCATATCGGATGGGTGGAATCTTTTGTGTTTTATTAACCAATCCACAGTCTTATTACGTAGGTCAGTCCAGGACTCCTTCTGATCCCCTTTAAGGGTAGGGACACCAGCCAAAATTAATACGTAAGGACACGTGGCTGGAGGTAGGTTCAAAACATCAGTATTGGATTTCGGGCAACTGTTCCTTGAGCCATCTATAGTGCTCCTATTCGGGTTACTTGGTGTAATACCTGAAAATGGGCACTCGGGAAGCATGCTATGTGCACCCATGCTCTTTGTATTGAGAACCCTGGACACTTCCTGTGTATTTCCCTCCCTGATACTAGGTTTCAGTATAGGGTGTTCTTTTGCTTTACTGCTTGTACTACAAGAATTAGCAGTTAAATTAACATCTACTGGTGCTAACGAATCCCCCCCCTCAATGACATCAGAGTGTGAAATTACATTACTGCCACTTAAATTGTCCATAACAATGTTCACCCGTTCTAACTTTTCCCAAAGAAGAGTAAAGTTCTTATCGATAAGTTCTTTGATATGGGCTAGCGCAGTTCCCAAAGCAGTCTCCACAGCGGTGGCAAGGGCAGCGTCCCCAATACTCTCGTGTCTTGGTAAAGAAGAATGCAGACCCACGTCAGTCTGTGTACTAACAGAGTTGGTCGATGGAACTACAGGATCAATTACATGATTTATTACGTAATCAGCGGGTTGAGATCCTTTTGTACTTTTTGTTTTTTGGGCGCCAACACCCCGCTTTCGTTTGACTGGTGGCTCTCTCACCTTGTTCTCATCTGGTAGTTTAGAGACCCGTGTTCTAGTAGCTATACTTGACACATTTGGGACAACTATTGGAGGTATGTCCAAAATTGGCAACGGAGAGGTCAGGGGCACATTTTGGGGCGTGGTGGGCAGGCACGTTTGTGGAAGGTCCCCCGGATTGGAGATACCTAATGATGAGCGTCTCTGTAATATTGATGGATCTAAGGAAAGTCGCTGCTCTGTCATTTCGATCTCATGGGTCAACAACGATTCTGCCCTGACAATAAATGCATCTAAGGTGCCCACTACTCCTTTGCGCTTGCTCATATTGGAACTACGAGTCTTAAGTAATTCAATAACTTCCACACGATATTACGATGCAACACAAATACCTAGTATGGAAGTGTGTGCAACAGTACCTGTAGCCTGAGAAATGCAGTCAAGAACCGGTGGCCAATTATCAGGGGGGTGGCCCAGCCTCCTCCGGGCGCAGACGGGCCGGCCCTTGGCCCGGGCTTCGCCCGTGCGCATCCCGCGCTGCGGGAGCCCTGGCCCCCTCTTAAGCGCCTCCTGGCACGTGTGGCTACGTGCGCGGTGTACGCGCCGCTGGTGCTGCTGGGGGATGTAGTCCCAAACTCACGGTCATCCAAATGACCTGGGTAGCAGCTGGCGGTAACGGTAGCAGAGTCCTACAAGACCCCGCGTGCTGTGGCAGATCACAAGTAACTGGCAGGCGATTGTGCAGACTATCGGGCTCCCGCGCTGCGGGAGCCCTGTCCCCCTCTTAAGCGCCTACTGGCGCGTGTGGCGACGTGCGCGGCGTACGCGCCGCTGGTGCTGCTGGGGGATGTAGTCCCAAACTCACAGTCGTCCAAATTACCCGGGAAGCAGCTGGCGGTAACGGTGGCAGAGTCCTATGAGACCCCGCGTGCTGTGGCAGATCACAAGTAAGTGGCAGGCGATTGTGCAGACTATCGGGCTCCCGCGCTGCGGGAGCCCTGGCCCCCTCTTAAGCGCCTCCTGGCGAAAGTGGCGACGTGCGCGGCGTACGCGCCGCTGGTGCTGCTGGGGGATGTAGTCCCAAACTCACAGTCATCCAAATTACCCGGGAAGCAGCTGGCGGTAACGGTGGCAGAGTCCTACGAGACCCCGCCTGCTGTGGCAGATCACAAGTAAGTGGCAGGCGATTGTGCAGACTATCGGGCATTCAGAATATGGCAGCATGACATGTTATACAGTTCAGGAAATTTGATAGGTTCTCTGAGGCTCGCTGTAAGCTGCACTGGTTGCCTGTTTCAAGACAGATTCATTATAAGCTGCTCTACTTATTCCACAGGGCCTCTTATGAGACAGCCCCCATACTGCTATGTGTCTAAGCGATCCTGTCATTTTGGCTCTTCACTCCTGCTATTAGTCCCCCGATTTAGAAATACTCGCCGGGGGGTATGAAGTTTGTTGCTTCCTGTATTGGGATGCACTCTGTCTTGGCTTGCAAAAAATAGAGGAGTATTCTATGTTTAGAAAGGCTGTTAAAATCCCTATATTTTATTGATTATCTTCATATCTTTTCTGATGTTGTTACTCAGTTTAGTGACAAGATGCCTTAGGGTGTTCTTGCACCTTATAAGTAACAAAGCAACTTAGCCTGTATCTTCAATGGATAGTATTTCAATATATTTAGTGGGTGTCCTCAGACACTCGGCGCAAGTCTGGCGGCTATTTTAGCAGAAATCGAGCAGAAATTATAGGTTCTGGCTCTTGTCCTTTGGTGATGAAGCCTTATCACCTGAGGGATAGGTCAGGTGTCTGACGCCTGACCTGTAGGTAGACTGAGAGCTAGCTCTGCTGCATGAAGCATGAACATATAATTTATGTCTAACCAAAAGTATACCTCTGCCGCCTTAAACAAACGTCTCTATGATCAGTTTCTCAGAGTGCATTGTAAGTTTGATGCAGAATTTGCTTTGATATATGTTTTGTGTGTTATTTTTTTTTCCTGGATGGTGTTGATCCAAAGGGAGTACACCTGCTCTTCCCTTGTGTAAACATTGCATTGATGTGTCCTGCCTTGTCAAACTAATGTAGTTTGGCAGCTAAATGCTTGTGAAACCTTATTCTACTATCAGACTAAATCTGAGTCTGTCACAGCACAAACCCGATATTTTGTTACCAATGCAAAAGCATTGCACAATGAAAATACTACTTTGTCTGCTACTTGTTCCAGTGTTACAATGACAAACTGGTAACCATGTTGTCTGCCTGGTGTCTCTCTTGTGCCCCATTCAAAATTGTCCTTTTTTCTACACATGTCAGGTTAATTGCTATAATTAGCATAGACATTTAGGAACAGCCATTATAGAGAATATGGTCATTATTTTCAAAGAAATTGTGGAGAAATTCATAGCAAAGGTTGCATTTTATATTGCACATTGCCAGTGCATGATTTAAAAGCAACATTGATATGTTATTGAATTTGACACTACATGTTTTAGTGGCTTCAGAACAGAATTGAAAACATGGTTGTTGTCATTATATAATATGCTATTAAGAGGCACTATTTCTGTTTCTGTTGATATGATCTCTTTGCAGCACATTGCTCCTCAGCAAAGTACTCTGTGTGTTTCAGAGCTTGATAGAATACTTGTATCCGGTGCATTCTAGAACACCATTTGTTGCAAAGTTATTTCAAGGCAACTGCCTTTTTGCCAGTTCTTTAGGCCTGGTGGCCTCCTGCATGGATGTAGCTCAGTCATCTCAAATAAGAATTGCTCAATGTGGGGTGCTAACAACAGTTATTTTATTTTATTTTATAATAGTGCAGTTTCCTGGCAGAGTAATTAACAAAGATCAAATCGCCAACCATGGATGTCACATCGTGTGAGACCGAGGCAAAGTCAAAAGTTATAGCCCACCACGACGGAGCGCGGTTCTGATACACGAAGTGGATTGGGCCCGTTTACCTTCGGACTTAAAACATTTTTTTTTTAAATTGTATGAGAAGGAAAGTCCAGCAGAACAAAGCAGCATGCGGTGTCCAAGGAGGGGGCATCGTCGTCGGGGAGCCACTGGATGAAGTTGTGGTGAAGATTTCTACATTGAGACTTAGGGCCTGATTCGAACCCATGGTAGAAGTGTGGTGATGGTCTTGAACCGCCGCACCAGTGGTCCCACTGCCGTATTATGAGTATGACGGTTGTAGTGCTTTGGCACTGCCGCAACCGCCAGCGATCTGCGATCCCTTGTGGTAGGGCGGTGGTGTGATGCCGCAATATGCTTGGCAGGGCCGCTGCAGCCTTGCCAAGTATATTACGATTTTCCTCACTGGTGGTGAGGAAACTAAGGGCCCCCTGGTGCCTCAGGCCATGGGGATGCATGCAGGGGGGCACATGGTGTGCCCCCCTGTCTGCATGGATGCCCAGTTCCTGCATGGCATGCACTTAACAGTGCATGCCTTGAAGGAACTTGCTTTGGCGTTCCCATTGCGGTGCCTTTTTCAAAGGTACCACAGTGGAAACACTCTAGGATCACCTGCCAGACAACGAGAAAATCTGGCAGGCGGTCGACGATCGAGTTTGGTGGTGCGGGAGCAGGGCAGTGGCATACTGGCCCGCTCCCGCACCCTATACTTGTAATAAGGCCCTCAGTCTTTTTAGGAAGTCTAAAATCTCCAGCAGGATGAAGCTGCAGGCTATTGCCAACAAGGGCTCCACGAGGCCAGATACCCCTTCTGCGCGGAGCTGCTGAACAGGGTTCGCTGCTGCAGAGAAGAATGCAGTGGGAGTTGCCACGAAGTCAGGCCAACCAGGGATGCACACTTATTGTAGAAAAGTTTCCAAGTCCCAAGTTTTGGATTTGGGCTATCTGGGCACCAGTAGCACAACTTCCAAAGGTCCAGGACTGGGACAGCACCATTTGAAGGGTCAGGACTCACTCAGACTGTGTCCAATGTGGGTTTCAAGATGGGTTGAGCCTTTTCTGTCCGTGAGGCTCTGATCAGGAGGCCAGCCAAGTCACCCTTGGAGTCACTCTGGAAGTCATGGGGTCAAGCAGGAAAGCAGGTCTTAGGCACCATGGCAGTCATCTGAGGGTACAGGGCAGGCTTCAGGCAGCAGGGCAGCCCTCTTGGTGCAGTAGGGCAGTCCTCTGAAGTACACAGCAAGTCACAGGCAGCAAGGCAGTCTTCTGAGAGTCATTGCACAGATCTAGAAGTGAACTGAAGAGTGGGTCTGAGGGTCTCTTTTTATGCCTGGTGCCAACTTTGAAGTGGAAAAGACTTCTGGAGGTTTCCTTCCACAGAAGTGCCTGGAATTTCCTACCTCCTTGCCCTGGTCCCAGTCTGTCTGGGGGAACAATAGGCTAGTGTGAAGTTCTTTGTGTGTGAGCTGGGGGTATCTGAAGTGCAAGTAGGGCTGTGCACAGCTCTCACCCCCAACCTGCTGAAATGGCCCATCCTGCCAACAGCCAATTCCGCTATTGTGTGGCTGTCTGGGAGGGATACACAAAGACCAACTGCCAACTACACCTAGTCATGTGGCACAGGAAACAGGCACCAAATGGTTAGGACGAGAAGATGCCAACTTCCTAAAAGTGCATTTTCAGAATTTTGACTAAAAATTCTACTTTACCATTAAAGAGGATTTTAAAATACAATTCCTTAGACACCAAACACAACATTTCTACCTGCTACCAAACAAAAGTTAACACTTATTAAATGTAATAAGAAAACCAAATGTTATCCTATGGAAAACGTAGGCCTCACAGTAGTGAAAAATAAATGTGAACCAAGACATGTAAAACTTAAAAGTACATGTCCAACTTTTTAAATACAATGCACCCTGCCCTATGGGCTGTTTTGGCTGTTTAGGGTCTACCTTGGAGTGACATATATAATAAAAAGGGGGTTTTAGACCTGGCAAGGGGTTTATTTTGCCAAGCAACCCCAAAATAAGGCAGTGGGAGACGATTTATCACCTGAAGCATTACCAACCAATCGCGAGAAGAAGTGCTCATCTGACGAAATCTTCCCCCAGATCATAGGGAACACAAAAATGGCTCCTTGGCAAGACAGCCAAGACAACTAGACAAAATTAGCCAAAACTGGAAGTTAAAAACGAATCGTGAAGAGCTAAAGGTGATACTATATCCTGAGTACATCTCACAAGGGAAATGGGACACTCTCAACAGAGGACACATTCTGAAGCTTTGCTCATATGTGCCAGGCCTAGAGAAAAGTAACACTGCAGACATCGATAGAGTGGCTTTCTGTGTCCCAGATGTGGGTGACATAAACAAGGCAACGTAAATAACCTTCTTTAGTCCGGAAATGGCAAGTGCCTGAGGAGAAATAAAAATTATCTGGGAAGCTTGGGAATCCAGATGAGAGAAGCAGTAACAACAAAATACCCAGCAATCCTAATAGAAAGAACTGACAAAGTACACAAGGATAAACACCAAGGGGAGAATTATAACAACATAACAAGGCCCATAGCAGGCTCCATCTTACATGGCACCAGAGAAGGGGCGAGAACCACGCCATTGAGAGAAGGAGAATTACAAATCACAATGGACAAAGAAGGGGGCATGCGCCAATGCATTATCAAACAGAAGACTTCGCAAGATTGGACTTGGCTTGTGCGGGCCTTTGGCCCATGTTCCTAACAAGCCGGTGTATAATATCATAAAAAAGAATTCCATCCCTAATTTCAAAATTTGTTCTTGGAACATACGAGGGTTAAACAATGACAAACCCAAAAAGTCATCAATATGCCAACTGAGGAGCTTCGACATTATTGCGCTACAAGAAACATGGACCTTGCAATCAATACCCTGGCTGGATTATACTGCTTACAAATCAAATGCAATAGCCTCCCAAACAGGGGGACATGCCTCGGGGGGGTCAATTTATGTGAAAAATGACTTGGCAGTACAAGTCTCACTATTGAGTAAAGGACTATTTTATAGAGGGTCAACATTTCATAAATGTGGCCAAACACTTATGGAAAAGGATATTTCTACAGGTTCTCGTCTCTGTGAAATTGGGGAAAATTGGCTTAGGCTAGCAGGATATCTATTGCATCTCCAAGTCATGCTGGAAGTAACTTTAGTGAAAAAGGATTGGATCTACAGGCCTTTCCCTATAATAGCAGGAAGGAGTCACAATAATTGAATAGGGATGCCATTTATATATGAATCCAATTTTACCAGAATCTCAGGTGAGGGTGGGGAACTCCATAGATATTGCATAGGTGTTTGGCAGGCCATACCCCATACGTACAGTAAAAATACTGTACCCAGGCAATGATAGATACAAACCAGGCAGTGTAGCCACAAACTGGCAAGGGTGATTACTCACCTGAGATGAAAACAGGGGAACGCAAGGGCTGTCTCCCCAAGCTACCCAAAACTCTGCTGGCTAGTACGTAGAGTTGGTACCTGGGTGGTGATTGTTGTCACTGAACAAAAGGTGAAAACAAACAGAATTTGACTGAGGGAAAAAATAAAATTCAGGTGAGGATGAGGGTACGTGCTGTATCTGATGATTATGAAGTGGGCACTGCATCCTCACCATTAAATGGGCACAATGTTCTTTTCAGGTTGTTTTTGTAACTTTGCTGTCCGAGCTGGGCCAGATGGTTACCAGAGGTAGCAAAGCAGCAGCTTGACAGCAAGGTGGGCAACTTTAGCCAAGAGTCCAAAATGGCTATACACAAACATCTAACTCACAAAACCTAATCAGGGTTCCACAAATCCATATTAGTTTTCCAAGCAGTGAGAGATACCAGTGTCAATCTAAGATGAACACGTTGGGGCCGATTCACAGAACTAATCTGAGACAAAATCCTAAACTTACTACTTTTGGTATTCACAGAAGGCATTTAATAGTAGTAAAGTTAGGATTCCTAACTTTACTACTACTAAACTGAGACAAAATCCTAACTTTACGACTTTCAGTATTCACAAAAGGGATTTAGTAGTAGTAAAGTTAGGATGCACTTTGGAGGAAGTTGTCATACCTGAGGGTGGCACCCTGCACCCCATTGGTCAGGGACGCACCCCTGCATGTCACCCAAGAACACTAGATAAATATGGGAGAGCTGCCCAGCATCTCAGATCCCTGCCTGAAACTACAAGAAGAAGAAGGTCTGGACTGCTGGAACCATGGCCTGCACCAAGAGAATTGCACTCTGAATGTCTGCACCAGCTGCACACTTTAGGAACTACAGCCCTAAGGACTTTGCCTTGCTTTGAAAAGTGAATGAGTGGACTCCCTGAAAGCAACAGGTTAAAAGAGGTCCACCTACATCAGCTCCAATAAGAAGAAACCAGCTGACCACCTTCAGCTGGACTTTAAAGGATTAATGGAGACATAGCCCCAACTTTCCAAGGAGCAACTCAGAGCTTCTGGAACCTTGGATTGGTGTTGTGGACACTTTGGAACGCCAAAAGGATATTCTGGAAGAAGATCCAGAAGTTTGGAGAATTTTTTCAGACAGCTACATAAGGTGACCGACCCGTCGACAAGAGTCAAGCTGGCGACGTCAAACCACGACTTGGTTTACCCCGCTGAAGCTCTGGAACTTTTCAACATTGACGAGACTTCCAGGAGTTGACTGAGGCATGCTGCCTTCATCAAACCCTAAGCCGTTCTGACGAGGAGACTCGCTCGACGTCGGTGAGAAAAATCTCCAAAAAAGTGATAAAGTCAGAAGGTAAAAACCTTGACCAGGCCCTACCACTAGCGTATCAGACCCGCGCTCCATCGCGGTAAGCCATAAAGTTTGACTTTGTCCTGGTCAAGTGCGACCAGATGTCCCAAAGTGGCGCTTTTGGCTTTTAGGCACTAGAAAGAGTTTATTCTTTATACATTCAGATCTCTAGTTCCCTACATTGGACTTTTGTTGTTTTGATGTCAATTTAATCATAAAAATATTTCCTATTTTTATAATTTAGTGTTGGATTTTTATTGTGTGTTGTGTCTTACGTATTTGATGTATTGGTGTTTTTAAATGCTTTACACACCTGTCTCCTAAGTTAAGCCTGCCTGTTCGCAGCCAGCTACGATGGGCTGGACAAGGGAATCATTTATTGAAAACTTGACTGGACTTTATATTGTGATTGTGGCCTTACCTCAGAAAGGGAAGTGAGTTTTTCAATAATGGGGGGAAGAGAGGCATGCTTCCTTTTCTGTTTCCACCTTGCCTGAAATATTAGCGAATTTAGTTTATCCAGTTTTTTAAATCAATATCAGCTGTTGAAATAGCCATAAATTAAAGCAGATTGATTTGTAACAGTCATGATTGATGGTGTAGGGCCATAGCTGATTTGTTTACTGTGGATAGGAGAGCTGACCAACCTCGTTGGAACATGATTGTGATGATGAAGCACTCCCATCCTTAGCTACTGACATTTTATTTTGCATCATTGTTATGCTCTACAGTTAGAATGTGCGGGGTGGAATTCTGGGTTCCGAGTCTGGCACTTGTGAGCCGACTTTGGGACACGCAGTGGAGTGGCCATGTGCTGTTTGAAAATAAAAACCTATTTTCTACATTTGAAGTCTGCTGGTCATGTGGATCATCACAGCACGTTTTGGCAACGAGGATGGAATAGTGGTATCCTGATAGTGGTAGTCAAGAAGAAAAATGGGGAAATGAGGCTCTGTGTGGACCTCAGGTCCCTCAACGAAAACATTTTGGGGGATTGTTTCCCCCTCCCAAGAATTCAGGACATTATAGCACAGCTGGGTGAAGCAAAGGAATTTTCAGCCCTCAATTTAACGCCTTCGCTGCGATCGGAATTCCGCCCAGGTGCTGGACATTCCGATCGCGGGCGTCTTCGTGACGAGCTCAGCTCGTCATGTGTACAGCCCGAACGCGCAGCATGACGAGCTGAGCTCGTCATGAGCAGGGAAGGGGTTAAGAGCAGCCTACTACCAGATAAATCGATGCCCTGATACCAAATCTCTAACAATATTCAATACACCGTTTGGTGGATTTAGATTTTTATGCATGCCATTCGGCCTAACATCGGCCACATCTGTTTTCCAGGAGTTAATGCTTGAAATTTTTGAAAAGAACAAACATGTGTTAGTCTAGCAGGATGATATCCTGGTATTTACAAGTGATGAACAAGAACATGTGAAAGTGTTGGATAATTTTTGGGGCAGATTAGAGAATCATGGGCCAACATTTAAAGAGGAAAAATGTTGTTTTATGTTACCTGAGTTGAATACCTTGGTCATGTTCTTTCCTAGTCTGGTTTCAGTCTCAAGATGGTTTTGGTTGAAAAAATCGAACTTAACCTACTGATAAAGATCAACTTAGATCTTTCCGTGGTTTATGCAAATATTATGCGAGATTTACAGAAAAGGTCCGTTGAGGCCTGGACATTTCTCCATGAATTGTCAGGCTCATTTACTAGACTTTCTGTCTCATGATCTTGCTGTAGATCATTCTTCTCTGTATAATATTTGTCAGTCTGTCCCTTCAAAGCATTTTTGTTACACTGTGACTTATTCCAACCCATATCTGACTGTGCTCTGGCACTTTTCAAAGCTTTCTTGTTTTGTGTCGATATAGAGGAGCAAACTCAGTCCTGAGGTGGCCTAACCTCATTTTAAAATAGCTATAACAGCTGATTACGGCCCCTTTAGGGATCTGTTGAAGTGTATGCGAAGAATGGAAAGGTGTGAATTGTGGATATGTGCTCGGACCTTTGTGAGAAGCTCTGCATCCTGTGTGGGGCCTAATGGGACATTATTTAAGGTAAAGCCCCATTCTGGCCCAAAACACAAGGTGACCTGAGTTTGCTCTGATTCTATCACTTCAGCCTCTCGTTTATCTCTTAGAACCAATTCCAATTAACACAGATAGACTGAGTTGTAGTGCTATATTGAGGTGCTATGTTCAGAAGTGATGGTTATTGAAAGGAGGTAAGACGATTTAGAAAGGTTGCAAGTTCTAAATAGTTCTACACTGTTTCCAAAGTTATTTGCAAGGGTGTGTGTGCTCTTTCTCACTTTCTAGACTTAGAGTCTGCTCAGTGAAAATGTGCAAGCTTAATGCAAAGCCCTTTCGGGACAGCATTCACATTTGAAAGCTGAAGGAAGAAATACAGAAAGAAGATTTGATGGATTGCCTGGAAACTCTTTTTCAGGGACTAGCTGGTTCGATCCGGAGCAGGGTTGCACGGTAGAGAAGGGGCATACAGAATGGGCCACCTGGAACTGAGTCAAGAAGGTAAAATGGAGAAACATATTGGCCACTAACAAGAGCAGCTGTGTCAACTGTACTTCGACATCCTCCTCTTCCAGGACCTTGTGCAGAGCACCCTTTGGAAAACAATAAACATGAGGATGGTCACAAGCAAATAAAACAACAAGAACGTCAAATATTGTTGGTCGTTCCCTTTCGATCCCAATTAAGATACACTGATCACTACATAACTGTTAGGGCTAGAACAGTGTTTCCCAAACTGTGGATGGCGAGCCGATTTTGGGTTGGTCTGGAAAGTACGAGCAATAAAAAAGATGCTTTAAATTCTTTTTATCTTGTCACATTTGCAGTGCTTCAACGGTAGAGGTCAAATGTAAGGCTGTGTCCTTTGACAAGTTGCTGCTTATTCATGTAATTTGGGATTGGAATTTACCTTTCTTTCTCTGACTGCATAATGGGAGGAGTTTTTTAAGGTAAATTATGTGACAATCTTAGGATGTCATTTTTTTCAGCACACAAAATGTAAATATCAGTGAATTCACTGTATGCATTCAGCCATTAGAAAAGTAAAAATTAAGTACATGTTGTTTTAGAATTCTGAGGTGTGCTAGAAACAGATTTTAATAGGATCAAAACAAATAAAGACACTTTAATTGGTGATGCACAAATGCTAAATATTCACAAACCCCATTTCCACACATTGTCATTTGAGTGCTGTATAATATATAGTTTAATTAGATAAACTGTGTCTGTGCAAAGTTAGTGGCCGTTTCAATGGAAAATGTAGTATAAATGACAATGCGCTACAACACGATGCTTTAGTCACATTAAAAAATCACCCCCTCCTCATGTCTATTAAAGGTAGATGTGTCATATAAACGTGTTTTTCTAAAAAGTAGGTTGTGGTTCCCAAATGTTTTGGAACCATTGGGCTCGAAGTTATGATTGGCCCTTCACCTCTTAAAGAGGAAAAGGTCACCCTTATAGGACACCACATTGTTCCGAGTGTAACACAGGTTAGAGAGGATGTCTTCTGGGAAGTAGTGCTTGTGAGCACCAGATGGAAAAGACCAAAAGTATAAAATACCTCAAATATGCTGGATCCCAACTGCAGGACAGTTCTTGCAAGACTAACGTTTCAGATCTGGGTTAGAACCAGGTGCGGCTCTCGCAGGTAAGAGTGGTGGGCAGGGTGGGAGGGGTGTCGACAGACGAGGAGGAAAAATTAAATTAAAAAAAAATAAAACAGCGTACCTTGCGCTTGTCGCATCGCCGAGTCAGCGATGCGGCAAGAGCAAGGAAAGTGATTTTCTTTTTTTTCTTTAATTTTCCCTTGTCGTCTGTCCACTCATCACCTCCCACCCACCCTGCCTCCCCGCCTCACCGCTCTTACCTGCACTGGCTACTCCCGGTAAGAACAGAGTTGGAGCAGAACTGAAGTTGGCGGGACTAGGGCACATCTATAACTGGCAGGGTTAGAAGAGGAGTAAGAAATCCAATATAGTTGTGATTTGCTGCTATCCTTATCAGAGGCTGTTTATTCACTGGTATAACAGGAGCCAGCGAACTAGAAGGGTTGGTCTCAGAACAGGAAACAACTGACGGGAAGGGCCTTGTTTCAGTCCCGGAACCACCTGACAGGAAGGGGCTGGACTCCAATCAGTGCTTAATTTGAGCCTGTGGTTTCCGGTCCTCGGGGCACTTCATTGGTTTCCGGTGCTCGTCACCAGCTATTAATTGTCAACACCGCACTTAGGGCAGTCTGCCACATGGTGGCGCTGCTCATCTAATTTAGCAATGAGCAGAACAACGGTTGTTTAATAATACAATATACATCAAAATTATTAATGCCTGCCTCCCCAGCCATTTCTTTAGTTTTGGGGACCTGGAATAATCTGAACTGTTGCACTTGCAGGCAGGCGAGAGAGATGGTTAGTAGTTGTTTTCGCAGCGATGACAGCGGCGATGTGTGGTGCAATATGCTGGGGCCTCCTGGTCAGAGCCCTGGCACTTATTATTTTACATATGAAGCACTGAGTCTGATCATCAATTGCTTGCTAGAAAGAGGTTGGTCATACTGAAATGGTGTTCATATCTGTTAGTCAACTTGGAATGGAGTTGTGTTTGATGGCTTTCTTAAAATGAATTTTCACTAAAGGGGAGTCGATTGGAAGCATCTCACTTAGAGCTGTGACTGGTGCTAATCCGAAACCATTATAGGGATAACCTCGAGAAGGGATTGTCAGGCACTTAAGATACCAATGAAAGAACAACCTACCAAAACAGAGGAAGGCAGGAGGAGGCACACAATCACGGAGATGAAAACAAACAGGAAATGGAGCTTCAGGTAATAGGTGGGGTGGCCATAAGTGGAAGGTGTTTCTAAGTTCATGGGTATAAGTTAAGAACCAACAACAACATCTGTAACAAAAAGATAATATATCTGAACACTCCCCTTCTATTGCTCAAAATGATAAGATTACTTGTTAATGAGAAGCATAAAGAGCCACCCTCCTTTAAATTCATTTGGGTGACATAAAGGTAAGCGGACGTTAGTATTGGAGAAATTTAGTACTGCCGATATTGGCAGAGTGCCTTTCTTTGGAAAGCAGGGTGAATGGCAGAGGTCCCCAAATTGCGGTGCGTGCCCACCTGGGAGGGTCTGTGGCTCTATCCCCAGGAGGGCGCAAATGCGTCTGCAATTACTTGCAAATGAAGATAGCCTGGAAGCGTGACTGGCTTGTTCCCAGGCTATCTTCATTTACAAGCATCAAAAAAGGTGTACAGGAACTGTAGTACATAGGGGCACATTTACAAGCCCCTATTGCCACCTTAACATCACTTTTTTCGACGTTGTGGTGGCCATACGGGCATTGCCTTATTTACAAGGCAGCGTTAAGCCACGTGGCTTAAAGCTACCTTGTAAATAAGGCCCACTTTCACGCTATACTTAGCGTGAAAGGTGTGGGCAATGGGTGTTGTGGTGGGTGTTTCGCCGCAACACCCATTGATTTTGACGCTGCCCCATATTTACAAGGGTGGTGTAAATATGGGGCAGCACCAAAATCGAGACCAGGGAACACCTGGTCTGAACAGGGCGCAACGAGGAGAAATGCATTATTTCTCCTAGTTTTTGCAGTTTTTATGTGCTGCATTGTGCAGCACACATAGAAACAGCAAAACGCCATGCATTATTGTTTATGTGCAGGAAGGTGTCCCTTCCTGCACATAAACAATAATTTTAAAAATGACGAGTTGCAACTTCTATGTGTGCTGCACAAAGCAGCACACATACGGTGCAGCCCTGCGTTTTAGAAGTGGCGGAGTGAGGCGTTAAGCCAAGAAGGCTAACGACTGTGCTACATTACTTCCTTGTATACATGTCCCTGAGTGTCTTGGGGCAGGGTCAGTGAGTGAGAAAACGGACGTGGCTAATAAGAACGAAATATTCTGCATTTTGTTTTTTTACCTTCAGGTAAAATAACATGCACACACATTAAATGAGAAATAAATGCAAGTTAAACCAATCGATGGGAAATTTACTCTTTTGTTATGAAGCCTCAGTTGGCTGCAGATGTCTGTGTGTATGACAAGTGAGTCACAGAATTAAATCCAAATTTGTGCAGTGAGCAATAGTACCTTGTTTATTTATAGAGCTACAAAATCCGAGCCTATGACAGAAAGCACTGTGATTATGTGATTTTAAAAATTGAATTACAAAGAATAAAATAGGCTGTTGCAAAATAATGTTGTTTAAGATAAAAACAAGTGTTTTAGAAATATACATTTTACTTATAAGTAATGAGACTGTATCTAGTGCAAACATTTTTGTAAGTGTCCATTAAAAGCATGCACTCAAGAACTCTGCTGACCCCACCCTTATATTACCTCTCAGAAAAAATAAATATTTGTCAATATGAAACTTCAAGTGACTCCATCAATTAAAACCTAAACTGGCTCCAAAGCAACTTTTTTATTTGGTGATTAATTAATTGCACAGATTTACATTTCTTTCAGGTAGCAGGGACCCTGGGGAGAAGGCATGTTTCTTCTTTAGCTGTCTATCCCTCTCTCTGCTTCACAGCCCAGAAGTCTCTCTCTGCTAGCCTCCCCCTCATCCCACTCCATCCTTCGCTTTCAGTCAGAGGCGCCTTAAGGTAATCAATAAATGTTCAGGGAAGGTTGTTTTTGCAAATAGGTGAGTCAAGGTGGTGGCAGGGAAGAGGCCAGCACGGCTGCATTCAGATGCTTGGCCCTGATCCTCTGGGCCCCTAGGGTCTGGGAGTAATGGCACATGAAAAAGAGGAAAGGAGGGAGATCCAGTGATAGTGCTAAAGAGAAGGCCTCAAAGAGAGGGTGCTATGCGGGGGCTAATTGTTTTTGTTTACAAATGATAAATGAACAGAGACAGCTGCCTCAAAAATATGCCCCAGGGGAAAAGGGTGATATATAGGGGTGGTTTTTTTTTAAAGGGCGGTCATTACCATTAGTGCAGCAGGGACTGGGGTCCAGGGATGTGAGCAGCCACTGGACCCCAGTTATGGCTATCTTACTTGGAAAAAGGGTGTAGAGGCCTGTTTTCCTTGCTAGCATTAGGCCCAAGTCACCCTTGCTGCTTATGGAACAGGGTCCAAGCAACGGTGGGAAGGGGAGGGGTAGATGTTTTTTTTTGTTTTTTACACAAATCGGCAGAAAGCATGCTTTGGGCATCAGGCGTAGATTGCTAACCCCGTGGAATGGGCAAAGTAGACAGTCTACTTCTTTGAGCTGTAGGTATCATTTTGCTGCAGAATTGCTTCTCTTTCACTATCCTTCCTTTCTTGCAAGAGGGGACCAGCGCATACTTGTGTGCCAGTTCTGCTTCCGGGCTCAGAGCAATGGCCCAAGGAAGGGAACATTGAAGTAGAGGAGGTACCTTGGTTTGGGCATCAGAGATGAGGGGAGGGAGAGGTTTGGCGTGAGAAGCAAGCCCATAATGTTTACTAAAAACTGAGGAGAAAGCCTGCTTCAAGAGGCAGTAGCTATTAGCAGTGAAGCAGGCCCAAAGGCACTGAGGTCCTGGGGTCTGCGGGACCCACTGCATCACAATTATGGATGTCCTACTTTTTAGGTCTCGCCTAGCGATGCAGCGCGAAGCGCTGTCGCTAGCGAGATCTATTGTTGTCGACTTTAGTTGGAAGGGGGACAGTACATGTGCACGCGTATGGCAAGACAGGAGATGTGCACGCGTATGGCTCGCGGCGTTCTCACAACTCCTGCTCGCACCATACACGTGCACATTTCACGGCGCCCGGATAGGCCATGTGCACGCTCACGGCGTCTCTTTCAGACAGCTGATGTGCACGCTCATGGCGTGTCCTTCAGCATGCGCCTTCCAGACAAAATTGCCCCCATGATGGAGCGGCCCGCTGTCTGGCGGATCCGCTAAGAGAATGGGCGCCGGCAATGCACCCAGCCAAGCCCTCACTCACCGGCTGGTTCAGGACTCCGGCGTCTCTCCTCGGTTCCCTGGCCGTCTCCTCGGCACGCCGCGGGGCTCTCCTCACCACTCGGGAGCCCCGTCTTGCCTCTAGTGCCATGCAGTCTGCCTCGCTCTTCGCCCGGTCCCTCTGATGGGGCCGGGACTTCAGCATGGAGCCTGCAGGGTTCCGGACGTCCTCTCCGGCGGTTCCTTCCTGTTTCTTTGGCAGGCCCCGCCCACGTCCCAACGAAGGCTGCCTGACTTCCGGTTTCGCCGCCATCTGCACCGGAGGCAGGGAGTGCGCCCCGCGATGTCACCTCCGTTGTTTTTGGTTACTGGCTGCCTGTAGAATAGCGGGTGTATGGAGGAGATTACGAGAAAACAAGCACTTTTTATATTTATTGCTCCTTACCTACCGTTCTGTCTGCCGCAGCTCTAGTGGAGCTGTTTGAGCGGAAAGGGAGAGATTTTGCTTCACTCCGCCCCACTTCCTGGGTGAACATCCATCTTAGAAGTCAGCGCTATAGCGCTTCCTCCCAAGCTGCATACTTAAACAACAAGCAAAGCAGGTAAAAGCGCTCCTCACGCTGCACGGCTTTTTATTCTTTTAAAGCACACATGCTGCTCTGCTTGTAAAGCTTGCTGCTGTTGTAAAGCTCTTGTAAGCTTGCTGATGCTTCTCTGCACTTATAGCCATCTGGGGATTGTATTTTATTTTATTTATTTTAATGCGATTTTATATAGCGCGAACTTTACCCGAAGGTGTCAGAGCGCTTTACAAAAGGACCAGTTACATTACATAATCAGTTACATTACATGAGCTCTTGTAAGCTTGCTGATGCTTCTCGGCACTTATAGCCATCTGGGGATTGCATTTTATTTTATTTATTTTAATGCGATTTTATATAGCGCAAACTTTACCCAAAGGTGTCATAGCGCTTTACAAAAGGACCAGTTACATTACATATGCTCTTGTAAGCTTGCTGCTGTTTCCCGGCACTTATAGCCATCTGGGGATTGTGTTGAAGGGAAGGGGTTTCTTTTTTTAATATTTACTGCTCCTTACCTACCCTTCGGTCTGCCGCAGCTCTAGTGGAGCTGTTTGAGCGGAAAGGGAGAGGTTTTGCTTTATTCTGCCCCACTTTCTGGTTGAACATCTATTTTGGAAGTCAGCGCAATAGCGCTTCCTCCCCAGCTGGATACTTAAACAACAAGCAAAGCAGGTAAAAGCGCTACGCACACTGCACAACTTTTTTTTCTTTTAAATCACACATGCGACTCTGTTTGTAAAGCCGTTTGCTGTCGTAAAGCTGCTTTTAAGCTTACTGTAGCTTGGCACTTCTTGTCGTCTGGGGATTGTACCGAGGGGAAGGGGTTTCATTTTTAGGTTGAGTCTGGGCAGCGCATGCGCTGTTCTGCGAGCCATGCTGTATTGGAGTATGTACTTGAAGTACCGCCTATATTTGTCATTGGCTTGTGTCATTGTCCTTCGTAAATGATGTCTTCTGATTCGTTATTAGGCTTAATTCTTTAATGAGTTTCTCTTACTGCAGGAGGGCACGAGAGTCTCTCCTGCGCAGTTGTGACCACCAGCTTGTTTATTTAACTGGTAGCAAATGGGAAGCTCTTCAGGGGCCACGGGAGACAGAAGAGGGCAACTCAGCGATGCCTTCAAGCATTTGGAATGCAATAGGTCTCGCATTTGCAAGAGTTTAAGCTATTGGCATTGTAAATGACAATGCCTTTTATTTATGTTTTAAAAAACAAAACATTAAAAAAAAGGCATTGTCATTTACAATGCCAATAGCTCAAACTCGGGTAAAAGCGAGACCTATTGCATTGCAAATGCTTGTTTTAAAAGGTGGCATGAGGGCTCATTTTTCTTGCTAATATTAGAGCCGAGGGCATCCTTGCCACAAAAAGGGGGCAACATGCAGGAACTCAGAAAAGGACAATAAGCCTGTTTCATGGTTGAAGTGATGGCCAGGCATGGTGGGAAGGGGTGAAAGAAGGAAAGGAGATAGCCTGCTTCTCACAGCTGCATCTATCATTAGTGCAGCAAGTGCAGCTGCATTGGGTCCCAAGAGTGCGAGGGGCTCACAGCATCCCAATTATGGGGAGTAGTGTTTTGGGGCAAATCTATTATGTCTGATGCATTTGCTCTTTTCAATGCCTCACATTTAGTGTGCATTATGAGCTAAAGAAAAGCATCCCTGCCCTTCCCACTCCCCCAATCCTTGCCATAACATTTTGGAGGTGGGCCCAACTTCAAAACATTTTATTTAAGGGGGGGCTCAGTGCGACAAAGTTTGAAGATCTCTGGTGTATAGCCACTGAGATTTATAGAAAGGTGGAACTACTTACTTCGTTTAGTTATGTATATTTAATCCTAGACGAACTGCGTTATTTTGAATCTAGGGAGTAATAGGATGTACATTAAAATAGACAAACATACCGTTTTGAACCCACAGTACATTCGGCAGGATAGTGCTATAGACACATGATACATAAGCTATTGGAGACGTAAACTCATTATTGGATAATGTTTATGATAATGACACTGAATACAAAGGTGCTTAACTCACTCGCCAAATGAACTAAAATAAGAAAGTCTAACTGTGGACATGGTACTGGATGTATTACACCTTCCGAAGACCCATTTCATAAAGCGAGATTAGAAAAGGTTCAGGTACAGAACTTATCCAAACATAATTCATGCATCTGCTGAAACCAAGAGGAGAGGTTAGTTTGTCCATTCCCCAGAAACTCATAAAATGAAGCGAAAAGACCCTGATGCGATCGAGAAGGGAGATATATATAAAAGGTGTTTCTAGGAGAACATGTTACTATAGACATTCAGTTGACCCCCACTTCACACCAGGAAAGATTTATATCTTCAAAAATTGTTCAACTGGTCTCAATTTCCAGGAAAGAGATTATCTTAACCAGAAAAAACATCAAAATGTGCTTAATCACAAAATAAATGAAATCTAAACTTTTCTTCAATCCACTCATGTGCACATTTGGGTGCTAAAAACCGGCCAAATCTGCTCTTCCATTGAACCACAGAAATAGGCGGATTTCAGACATTTCATGCACTTTGTGTGGAGTTAGTGTGGTTCTTCCTGGCAATTCAGGATCCAGGAAGAACCACACTTACTGTACAAACTACCCATACTACCAGCTAACCAAGCTGTTTGAGGTTCACTGCAGAGTTAACAGTTGCATTCCACCTTATTTCAGTGGCGGCTGGTAATTAAAGCAGGAGGGTGGTGGGTGAGCTACACATGCACACACATACACTCATCCATCTACATGCACACTTACACTCTCATTCATTCATAAGTGTGCACACATGCACCCACTATTCACAAGCACACACAGACCCATTCACAGCACACACTCACAAATACACATGCATTCATACGTACATGCATGCATCAAACATTAAAAGACATAACACATGCCTTCTGCAGCGTCTCATGGAGGGAAGCCTCTGTGGTTCCAGAAGGGTTAGGACTGACACCTCCTCTCATTGGCTGACCTTATGTCGGCCATGAGAGGAGGTAGCAATCCCTCACTAGTCACAGAGTAGGAAGGGGTAAGTGAGACTGCTGACCCCACCAAAACTCTGTGATGAGGAGTCAATTATAGACACTCAGCTCTGGGCACTTGAGGGCTTAAAACTGAAGCTGCCAGGTCTGAGGCTATCAGTGACACTCCCCCTCATCAAGAGGATGAAGGCCTTGAGGTGCCTTACCAGGCTCTAGAGGTCATGCACTCAGAGCTGTGACATCTCAGCAGCCTGGTAAAGGTCATCTCAGGTAGCCAGGTGCCTGTGCATTTAGCGCATGTCTTGCTCCTGGCTACTTGACCTGAACATAAAGAGTGTCTGTCAGGTTGACCTTTGCTCAATCTACAAGACACTCTTTTTGTTGGAGAAAAGGTAGGGAGCGTGGCCCGTCCGCACTTAAGGACGGACTGCTGATGCTTATTTTTCATCTGTAGCAGGTGGAAGCGATCTGTGATAATTTGTTCATTTGCGTCTTAACGTGCCTCCATCCACTTACTGAGGCTCAGCCTGCGCACAAGCAGAAATTTCAACCAGGAACGCTATGGGATAATTCCAGAGGGAACCCAAAGCTAAGGTTCTCTCAAAATAATCTTGTTTTAGAGTTTTGAAAGACAGGTGTCCTCAGAAGTAAGCAAGAGCCAGATGTACAAAAAGTGGGGATAGTGATTTCCAAAATGAGATTTTTCGTGACTCACAATTAGGAAATCAGTTTTCCTAATGTAATTAACCTTTTAACCTCATGAATATTAAAAAGGTAGGTCACACCGTGGGAAAAGTACAGGACCTGACTGGGTGGGGGTGGAGGGGAGGGACCAACGGGAGGTGCCTGTGGGTGTATTGGGTGTCGCATCCACGACCCGAACAGATGTATGGAAAATTGTACACCTTGCTCCTATAATTGCCAAAACAGGTTTTGATTGTTACCTATTGTCTGTATTGGTGGATCGCGCATATGTTTCAATAAAGAGAAGTTAAAAAAAAAAAGGTATGTCACAATTTGTAACCCACCAGGAATCGTTAAAATCACAGGTATGGTGGCGGGCCAGGGGCAAGAGACCACTGTGTCTGTGAATGCTTTTAAATTAAGCAATCGGGTTTTTTTTAAATGCAGCCTAGTTTTCTTAAAGAAAAACGGGATGTGTTACAAAAAAAAAAAATTACTTTTAAGTTTCATTTTTTAAGAGCAGGCAGTGGTCCGTGGAGCCACTGCCTGCTCTTAAATAATATTTTTAATTACATTCTCAAAGGAGAAGGGGTCTATTGGGGACCCCTTCTTTTGCAAATGGGTTACCACCTACTTCGAGGAGGTGGTAAAATATTAATGTTTTGTGATCGGAATTTGGTCACAAAACATTAATACATACCACTGTGATTCGTTATTTGGAAGGAACGCCCTAAACATGTCCCTTCCAAATACCAAATTGCAAAACCAAATTGCGATTCGGTAACAAGTTACTGCATCCCAATTTGCTTCCGCACATTTCAAAATGCCTTTTTGCAGTGGAAAACGGCCCGATTCTGTGTATTGGGCCATATGCAACTTCCAAAAAAAGATTTGTATGTGAGGTCCCAAGTTCTTTTCACATATTGATGTCTAGTGGGGCAGTCACTGGATGGTGCAACATTTAGCAGTGATGTTAAGAAGGGCTTCCATAAGTGATTTACTACCATTGTTGATCTTGCCATGTAATTGGTTGAAGTGATCAGGATCACTTATGGAGAATATTAGAAACTGATCGATGGGATCGATAGTAGCGTATCCTTGATGTGCTTGGGTGTAGTGAAGAGGAGAATTCGAAGGATAGGCTTTGAAAGAGAAAGCCTTGATGGTTATGTGATTTGCTTTAATATTGTTGCAATGGACATGCAGCAGGCTTGTGGAGCCCCATTGCATGAATTTATGAAGTTTATACAATGCCTGCATCGTGGTTTAACACAGGAATTACCTGCTGCTTTATGCAGTTCAAACCACGTTTACTCATCCCTTTCCAGTGTGTCACCTGCCCATGTTGGTCGCCAGATTCCTGCCTGGAGACATAGCCATACAGTAGCATTTTGGCAGTAAGAATTTGACATGGTATATTTCTTTTTGGTGCCTTGTACCCCATGGCCCCTTATTTTCTCTGAAGTACACACGGGCATAACATCAATGAAGAGTTCATCTCAATGAGGCCTAAGTTGCTATAATTTTATAAAATAGAAAGTGGCAGCACTGCCCCATCCAACTCGCCGTGATACTATTAGTGGATAGCATGACAAATTATGAAATATGAGTTGTCTGAATGCATGCATGTACCATGGAGTTTTACAACGCGTTGTCATTTACAATGTGTTGTTAATAACATGGTATTTTACAATGTGTTCAGCATTGTAACAACTATTACGCCATATATATATATATATATATATATATATATATATATATATATATATGTATGTATGTGTATATATATATATATATATATATATGTATGTATGTATGTATATATGTATATATATTATCTACTGGCGGTCGCCAGTAGATAGTTATAGTTACAACCTATTATCCATAGGAAATCCGCGACATTCTATTTGAAATAACGTTGGCGCCGGTTGACGAATCTTCGTGAAAGTTTCCAACTTGTTGGGGCGCTCCGCTCCGCTCCTACCCTGAAAGTCTCGGGGTGATACGTGAAGCGGGGGCCGAGAAAAAGGGGGTCCCAAAACGCGTTTTCCCCATTCATTTTTCCATAGGAACCTTTAGTCGCAGCTACAGCCCGAACTGCTGAACGGAATTACACCAAATTTGGCAAAGAGGTAGTCCTTGGTTCAGACTGGTGCCTTTTGCTTAAATGGTGTAAATCCGTTCAGTAGTTCCTGAGAAAATCAAAAGTAAAAGTACATATATATCTATGGGAGCGTCGGATACGCGTACCCTCAGCGCACCCTGCGCGCACCGTCCCGATCACGAGCTGCATGCTAATTGGCTGTCAGCTGGCTGTCAACATTCCGATTCAGGAAGTGTTGGCAGCCATTTTGTCCCTCGGTAGAACCGAGGGACAGAAACAAGTGCGCAAAGCGCAAAAGGGGGCAGGGTAGAAACACCCTGACCCCCTAGGTCTGCTCAGGGGGTCCCACAAGGACCCCTGGGCAGAAAAAGATTTTTTTTTTTTTTTTTATATCGGCGGGATGCGCTTAGGGTGCGCGTATCCCGCCGAGAAAAAAAAAGAAACAAGTGCGCAAAACGCACAAAGGGGGCAGGGTAGAAACACCCTAACCCCTAGGCCTGCTCAGGGGTCCCACAAGGACCCCCTGGGCAAAAAAAGCATTTTTTTTTTATTTTTTAAATCGGCAGGATGCGCTCAGGGTGCGCGAATCCTGCCGAAAAAAAAATCGAAGCGCGGTCTCCCGCGCTCGATGCACTGGCCCCGGGTGGGCCAAGTCCCGGGGGCATGCTGGGGGGGTTAATTTTATGTGTGGGGGCCTCTAAGGGCCCCAAGCCCCGGGGACCGCCACCCCCGGGGCTTTATGCATAATGGTGCGGGAGGGCTCTGAGCCCTCCCGCAGCCCCGGGGACCACCACCTCCCCGGGGCTTCTTTTTTTAAATGAAAAACCTGTGTGGGGGGCTCCAGCCCCCACACGCCCCGGGACCGCCACCTCCCCGGGGCACTAAACATTTAAATATGGGGGTCTGTTACGGACCCCCAGAGCCCCGGGGACCACCACCTCCCCGGGGCTGTGCACACGATGGGAGGGGGCCGCGCGGCCCCCCTCCTGGAGCCTGTGGTGGCCCTGGGGACCGCCACCCCCAGGGCCGGCTCCTGCAGTGTCCCGGGGTGCCTACCCCCGGGACACTGCTGTTTGCAATGACAGGGACGGGAGCCTCGCGGCTCCGTCCTGTCATTGCAAACTTGCTTTGGATATTGGAAGAGAGAGCAGGAAACCTGCTCTCTCTTCCAATATCCAAAGCCGATTGCTTTCCACATGGGGAGCAGCATGTTAGCTGCTCCCCATGTGTAAAGCAATGCCGGCTCCCGTAGGACACGGGGAGCCGGCGGGACTGTGGGGGTTTGGGGACCCCCCACAGTCCCCAACGAGAGGGCCAGCCCCGGGGGATGGGGTCCCCGGGGCAAGTAGTGGCTCGGGAGGGGGCCACGCGGCCCCCTCCCCAAAGTTTTGAAAAATTATAAAAAATAAAAAAAGGGTATGGCCGGCCCGGGGATGGGGTCCCCGGGCCTTAAAATGGCCAGAGGAGGGGGCCACGCAGCCCCCTCAAAATATTAAAAATAAAAATAGAGGCCATGCCCCGGGAGATGGGGTCCCCGGGGCCAATACAGGCCCGGGGAAGGGGGGCCACGCGGCCCCCTTCCCGTTTTTTTTTTTTTTTTTAAATTTAAAAAAAGGGGTAAGGCCCTGGGGGATGGGGTCCCCAGGGCCCAAAAACAGAAAAAGGAAGGGGGGCCACACAGCCCCCCTTCAAGGGACAAAAAAACAAACAAAAAAAAACGATCGGGCCCGCAGGCCCCGCCCCCTTCCTGCACCACTCTGCAAACGCGCCCCTGGCGCGTTTGCAGAGGGGAACGAATTCCCCTTGAATACTGGGGGTCCCTGGGGCCAACTAGCCCACCAGGAACCTCCAGTATGCGCCAGGGGCTGCCTTGCAGAGAGGTGTATAGAGGCCACGCCCCTTTTACACCTCTCTGCAACGCAGCTCTGTGGCGCTTTGGAGGTATATGGTGGGCTAGTTGGACTCCGGGGACCCTCAGGATTCAAGGGGACTTAATCCCCCAACTTAAAATGCGCCACGGGGCGCGTTTGCACAGTGGTGAAGGGAGGGGGCGGGGCTTCAGGTGACATGTGTGCAAACAGGCCCCGTGGCGCGTTTTAAGATGGGGAATTAAATCCCCTTCAATCCTGAGGGTCCCTCGGGGCCAACTAGCCCAACAGGTACATCCAGAAAGCGCCACAGAGCTGCGTTGCAGAGAGGTGTAAAAGGGGTGTGGCCTCTCTACACGTCTCTGCAACGCAGCCCCTGGCGCATATTGGAGGTTCCTGGTAGGCTAGTTGGCCCCTAGGGACCCTCAGGATTCAAGGGGACTTAATCCCCCAACTTAAAACGCGCCACGGGGCGCGTTTACACAGATGTAACCTCAGGCCCCGCCCCTCCCTTCACCATTGTGCAAATATTCCTCTAAAATCAGCCGAAATACGAATTCCGATTTACTCACCTGTGAGAGACCTCAGTGCTGTATCTTTCAGCCCAGTACTGGGCCTGAAAAGTAATTCTAACCATACTTACCAGTATCTTGAATTTCCTTCCATAGGCTAACATTGACTGGTTTCACTTGGAAATTCTTCTAAGTGTGGAGTTTTGGAACTTTAAAATATTCCTCTAAAATCAGCCGAAATACGAATTCCGATTTACTCACCTGTTATCAGGAGAGACCTCAGTGCTGCATCTTTCAGCCCAGTACTGGTCCTGAAAAGTAATTTTAGCCGTACTTACCGGTAACTTGAATTTCCTTCATAGGCTAACATTGACTAGTTTCACTTGAAAATTCTTCTAAGAGTGGAGTTTTGGAACTTTAAAATATTCCTCTAAAATCAGCCGAAATACGAATTCCGATTTACTCACCTGTTATCAGGAGAGACCTCAGTGCTGCATCTTTCAGCCCAGTACTGATCCTCAAAAGTAATTTTAACCGTACTTACCGGTAACTTGAATTTCCTTCATAGGCTAAGATTGACTGGTTTTCAGCAAAAAAGTTTCAAAGTGTTGATTTTCACAAACTACAAATATTCCTTAAAAATCGCCTGTATGACTTAAACGCATTTTTTCAACTGTTTACAGGAGATGCACCAGTGCTGGATCCAGGATCCAACACTGAGTAAGAAAAAGTAACGATAACAGTTTTTACCTGCTAAGTGAATTTCCTTCCATAGGATAACATTGGTGATTCTATGAGAAAAAGTTTCTAAGTGTCAACTTTTAAAATACAATAATATTCCTTAAAAATCACGACTGTAACCAAAACGCTTTTACTCAACTGTTTACAGGAGATGTACCAGGACTGAATCTAGGATCCAGTCCTGTGGTTACAAAAGTAATCCATAAAGTAACTAATTGCATTTAACTAGAAATTCACATTGAGCTGAATGTTGCATTGTGTTTGAAAATGTGTTGCCCATTGCAACAACTGTAACTACTGTACTTAAAAGTCTATTGCCTATCTGCAAAGTATTTAAACTAAAGTAATTCATTCTGAGAAAGTATTTTTTGTAATGTAATGTATAATGTAATTACAATGTAATTTAAAAAATAAAATATGTAAAAAGAAATTGTTTCTAAAAATGTAGTAAATCAGTATGAAAAAAATTAATATAACAATTAATACATTTAAAAATTGTCATTTACAAAACCTTTGAAATTCACTGAAAAACCGTAGGTTTCAGGCACGTTATAGTTAGAAATTAGCATTTAAAAAACCTTTGAAATTCACTGAAAAAACCATAGGTTTCACACACGTTATAGTTACAAATTAGCATTTAAAAAACCTTTGAAATTCACTGAAAAAACCATAGGTTTCAGACACGTTATAGTTACAAATTAGCATTTAAAAAACCTTTGAAATTCACTGAAAAAACCATAGGTTTTAGGGACAGTTTTAGTTACTTGGACATTGCACTCGTACAAAACCCGTGAAATTCCCCCGTTATAGTTAGTTCAGCTAACTATAACTCGCGCCCCTGCAATGCACTGCTGATGACGTCACATATTACATCACTCATGACATGGTCAGTGACATCACTGATGACATCACTGATGACATCTCAAATGACATCACTGATGACATCACTGATGACATCATCCATGTGATAATTTCATGCATCTTCTCACACCCTAATATAACCTTTGATATACCCACTCTAAATTACAGACTGCCATTCTCAAAACCATAGACACTCCAACACCAAAAACTACATACCCACTCACTGATTATTAGGTCTACACACACATTTACTCTCTCACCAGTACAATCACTCATACTTATGGTCACTCAGTACAGGACTATCATATGCACTCATACACCTATATACACACTCACACACCTCCACTCATCCATAGAGGTACTCACACACCTAGTCAGTCATGCAAATAATTAATCACACTCCCATTTACTTACCTATACAGTTATACACACACCAGCTCACTTACTCATACAAATACTAGCACATTCTTACGCTCTTACACAATCACTGATACAAGCACACACTCATCCATACAGCCACTCTCACAATCACACACTCTCACTTATAGCCATTTATATACTCCAACACACATATATACTGCCTTTCACATATGTAGTTACTCACACATGTACCACTGAGATATACATTTACTCACTAACACAGCCATACACACACTCACCCACCCATACAGTCCATCACAGATGCACTCTTGAAAACATGCACCCAGTGAATCACCCACTCACACATCTATGCACAGAGTCACACACACCCCACCCACACAAACACTCAGGCACCCATACAGATACTCAAACAACAAATCAATAACCCATATAGACACTCATGTAGCTATTCGCAAACCCATGCAGCCGCTTACACACCAACAGACAGACAGATACAGACATTCACACAGTTTAGTCATTAACCCATGCATTCAGTAAGATACGTTTAATCACTCACTCATAGAGTCAGTCACGCACCTACTAAATCATCCATTCAGACACTTATACACCCACTCATTCTTCAATATGCCTTTCCCTATATATATTAAACATATTTAAACTTTACAGAAACACACAGTCACTGGATGATGTCATCAGTGATGTCATTTGAGATGTCATCAGTGATGTCATCAGTGATGTCACTGACCATGTCATGAGTGATGTAATATGTGACGTCATCAGCAGTGCATTGCAGGGGCGCGAGTTATAGTTAGCTGAACTAACTATAACGGGGAATTTCACGGGTTTTGTACGAGTGAAATGTCCAAGTAACTAAAACTGTCCCTAAAACCTTTGGTTTTTCAGTGAATATATATATATATATTCACTGAAAAAACCACAGGTTTCAGGGACGTTATAGTTAGTTGGACATTTCACTCGTACAAAACCAGAGAAATTCGGCCGTTATAGTTAGTAGAGCTAACTATAACTTGCGCCCCCGCAATGCACTGCTGATGAAGTCACATATTACATCACTCATGACCTGGTCAGTGACATCACTGATGACATCTCAAATGACATCACTGATGACATCATCCAGTGACTGAGTGTTTCTGAAAAGTTTAAGAATGTTATCTATATATACGCCAAGGTGTATTGAAGAATGAGTGGGTGTATCAGTGTCTGTATAGATGACTTTGTGGGTGCGTGACTGACTGTATAAGTGAGTGATTAAACGTGTCTTACTGAATGCATGGGTGAGTGACTAATCTGTGTGAATGTCTGTATCAGTCTGTCCGTTGGTGTGTAAGTGGCTGCCTAGGTTGGTGAGTAGCTACATGAGTGTCTATATAGGTTAATGATTGGTTGTCTGAGTACCTGTATGGGTGCCTGAGTATCTGTGTGGGTGGGTGGGGGGTGTGTGACTCCCTGCATGGATGTGTGAGTGGGTGATTCACTGGGTGTATGGGTTCGTGAGTGCGTCTGTGAGGGGCTGCATGGGTGGGTGAGTGTGTGTATGGCTGTGTTGGTGAGTGAATGGATGTCTCAATGGTACATGTATGAGTAACTACATATGTGAAAGGTAGTATATGTGAGTGTTGGAGTATATAAGTGACTATATATGAGATTGAGTGATTGTGAGAGTGGCTGTATGGATGAGTGTGTGCTTGAGTCAGTGATTGTATAAGAGAGTAAGTATGTGTTAGTATCTGTATGAATAAGTGAGGTGGTGTGTGTATAACTGTATAATGAGTAAATGGCAATGTGATTGATTCTTTGGCTGACTGACTAGGTGTGTAAGTAACTCTATGGGTGAGTGGTGGTGTGTGAGTATCTGTATAGGTGTAAGAGTGCATATATCAGTGGCTGTATTGATCAGTGACTGCATGTATGAGTGACTGTATGTGTGAGTGGATGTGTGTGTAGACCTATGAATCACTGAGTGGGTATGTACTAACTGGTATTGGTGTGTCTATGGTTTCAAGAATGTTAGTCTGTATTTTTGAGTAGGTGTATGAAACGTTATATTAGAGTGTGAGGAGGTGCATTAGATAAAAAGTGGATGATGTCATCAGTGATGTCATCAGAGATGTCATTTGAGATGTCATCAGTGATGTCATCAGTGATGTCACTGACCATGTCATGAGTGATGTAATATGTGACGTCATCAGCAGTGCATTGCAGGGGCGCAAGTTATAGTTAGCTCTACTAACTATAACGGCCGAATTTCTCTGGTTTTGTATGAGTGAAATGTCCAACTAACTATAACGTCCCTGAAACCTGTGGTTTTTTCAGTGAATTTCTAAGGTTTTTTTAAATGCTAATTTCTAACCATAACGTCCCTGAAACCTACGGTTTTTTCAGTGAATTTCAAAGGTTTTTTAAATGCTAATTTCTAACCATAACGTGCCTGAAACCTATGGTTTTTTCAGTGAATTTCCAAGGTTTTTTAAATGCTAATTCCTAACTATAACATCCCTGAAACCTATGGATTTTTCAGTGAATTTCAAAGGTTTTTTAAATGCTAATTTCTAACTATGCCTACAGAGATAGGACATGTGTAGAAAGAGGAAGAAAAGCGCAGAAAGAAGCAAGAGAAATGCAGAAAGAGGCAACAGAAGTCCAGAAAGACAAAGAAAGGTGCAGAAAGAAGCACGAGATATGCAGAAAGAACCAACAGAGGTGCAGAAAGAGGCCTTGTTGCAAAGTCATCCTGTGCCCCCAACTTTTTGCTGACTGGTACTGGTGGTAACTGACTCTGACTAACCAGGCCCAGAGCCAGTGCTATGCTGAAAGACACTTAGAATACAGTGAAAACACCTAGATACACTAGGGTACACTATGGGTTGGGGTACCCAAGTGATTGGCATGACCTCCCCTGTAAATCCCTAGTACATAATAGGGCAGGGGGTTTAAAACTACCTCTAAGTCAGAGGTGTAGAAAGAGGCAAGAGAAGTGCGGAAAGAAGAAACAGAGGTGCCGAAACAGGCAAGAAAGGTGCAGAAAGAAGCAAGTGAAGTGCAAAAAGAGGCAAGAGAGGTGCACAAAGAGGCAACAGGGGTGCAGAAAGAGGCAGGAGGGGTGCAGAAAGAAGGAAGAGAAGTGCAGAAAGAGGCAAGAGAATTTCTGAAAGAAGCAACAGAGGTGTAGAAAGAAGCAAGAGAAGTGCAGAAAGACGCAAGTGAGGTGCAGAAAGAAGCTAAAGCAGTGCAGAAAGAACCAACAGAGGTACAGAAAGAGGCAAGCAAGGTGAGGAAACAGGCAGGAAAGGTGCAGAAAGAGGCAAGAGAGGTGCAGAAAGAGAAAAGAGGGGAGCACAAAGAGGCAAGAGGGGTGCAGAAAGAAGCAAGAGCAGTGCAGAATGAACCAACAGAGGTGCAAAAAGAGGCACGAGGAGTGCAGAAAGAGGTAGGAGAGGTCCACAAAGAGGCAAGAGGGGTACAGAAAGAGGCAGGAGGGGTGCAGAAAGAAGGAAGAGAAGTGCAGAAAGAAGCAACAGAGGTGTAGAAAGAAGCAAGAGAAGTGCAGAAAGATGCATGTGAGATGCAGAAAGAAGCAAGAGCAGTGCAGAAAGAACCAACAGCGGTGCAAAAAGAGGCAAGAGGGGTGCAGAAAAAGGTAGGAGAAGTGCACAAAGAGGCAAGAGAGGTACAGAAAGAGGCAGGAGGGGTGCAGAAAGAAGGAAGAGAAGTGCAGAAAGAGGCAAAAGAATTGCTAAAGGAAGCAACAGCGGTGTAGAAAGAAGCAAGAGAAGTGCAGAAAGAGGCAAGTGAGATGCAGAAAGAAGCAAGAGCAGTGCAGAAAGAACCAACAGAGGTGCAAAAAGAAGCAAGAGCGGTACAGAAAAAGGTAGAAGAGGTGCACAAAGAGGCAAGAGAGGTACAGAAAGAGGCAGGATGGGTGCAGAAAGAAGGAAGAGTAGTGCAGAAAGAAGCAACAGAGGTGCTGAAAGAGGCGCGAAGTGTGCAGAAAGAGCAAGAGAAGTGCAGAAAGAACCAACAGAGGTACAGAAAGAGGCAAGAGAGGTGCAGAAACAGGCAGGAAAGGTGCAAAAGAGGGAACAGGGTTGCAGGAAGAGGCAAGAGGCAAGAGAGGTGTAGAAAGAGAAAAGAGGGGTGCAGAAAGAGGCAAGAGGGGTGCAGAAAGAAGCAAGAGCAGTGCAGAATGAACCAACAGAGGTGCAAAAAGAGGCAAGAGGAGTGCAGAAAGAGGTAGGAGAGGTGCACAAAGAGGCAAGAGAGGTACAGAAAGAGGCAGGAGTGGTTCAGAAAGAAGGAAGAGAAGTGCAGAAAGAGGCAAGAGAATTGCTAAAAGAAGCAACAGAGGTGTGGAAAGAAGCAAGAGAAATGCAGAAAGAGGCAAGTGAGGTGCAGAAAGAAGCAAGAGCAGTGGAGAAAGAACCAACAGAGGTGCAAAAAGAGGAAAGAGGGGTGCAGAAAAAGGTAGGAGAGGTGCACAAAGAGGCAAGAGAGGTACAGAAAGAGGCAGGAGGGGTGCAGAAAGAAGGAAGAGAAGTGCAGAAAGAAGCAACAGAGGTGCTGAAAGAGGCGCGAAGTGTGCAGAAAGAGCAAGAGAAGTGCAGAAAGAATCAACAGAGGTACAGAAAGAGGCAAGAGAGGTGCAGAAACAGGCAGGAAAGGTGCAAAAGAGGGAACAGGGTTGCAGGAAGAGGCAAGAGGCAAGAGAGGTGTAGAAAGAGAAAAGAGGGGTGCAGAAAGAGGCAAGAGGGGTGCAGAAAGAAGCAAGAGCAGTGCAGAATGAACCAACAGAGGTGCAAAAAGAGGCAAGAGGAGTGCAGAAAGAGGTAGGAGAGGTGCACAAAGAGGCAAGAGAGGTACAGAAAGAGGCAGGAGGGGTGCAGAAAGAAGGAAGAGAAGTGCAGAAAGAAGCAACAGAGGTGCTGAAAGAGGCGCGAAGGGTGCAGAAAGAACAAGAGAAGTGCAGAAAGAACCAACAAAGGTACAGAAAGAGGCAAGAGATGTGCAGAAACAGGCCGGAAAGGTGCAGAAAGAGGGAACAGGGGTGCAGAAAGAGGGAAGAGAGGTGCAGAAAGAGAAAAGAGGGGTGCAGAAAGAGGCAAGAGGGGTGCAGAAAGAAGCAAGTGAGATGTAGAAAGAGGCAACAGAGGTGCATAAAGACGCAAGAGAGGTGCAGAAACAAGCAAAAGAAGTGCAGAAAGAGGCAAGAGGATTGCTGAAAGAAGCAACAGATGTGTGGAAAGAAGCAAGAGAAGTGCAGAAAGAGGCAAGTGAGGTGCAGAAAGAGGCAAGAGAACAGCAGAAAGAGGCACGAGGGATGTAAAAAAAGGGAAGAAGGGTGCAGAATGAAGCAAGAGAGGTGCAGAAAGAAGCAAGAGAAGTGCAGAAAGAGGCAAGAGATGTGCAGAAAGAGGCAAGAGAGGTACAGAAAGAGGGAAGTGCAGAAACAGACAAGAGAAATGCACAAAGAGGCAAGAGGGGAGCAGAAAGAGGCAAGAGAGGTGTAGAAAGAAGCAAGAGAAGTGCAGAAAGAGGCAAGTGAGGTGCAGAAAGAGGCAAGGGAGGTGCAGAAAGAGGCAAGAGATCTGCAGAGAAAAGCAACAGAGGTGCTGGAAGAGGCAAGTGAGGTGCAGAAAGGGGCAAGAGAAGTGCAGAAAGAGGCAAGTGAGGTGCAGAAAGAAGCAAGAGCAGTGCAGAAAGAACCAACAGAGGTGCAAAAAGAGGCAAGAGGGGTGCAGAAAAAGGTATGAGAAGTGCACAAAGAGGCAAGAGAGGGTCAGAAAGAGGCAGGAGGGGTGCAGAAAGAAGGAAGAGAAGTGCAGAAAAAAGCAACAGAGGTGCTGAAAGAGGCGCGAAGGGTGCAGAAGGGCTTGTGCCGATTGAGCGGAGGGACGTGGGGCTCTAAATTCATACTTCCGGCGCTCCGACCGGAACTGCAGTCAGCGCTCCAGCTTCATGCTGATAACTCCCAGACCTACTTAAGGCCGGGCAGAGCGTGGATGCACGCAGCGGTGTGCCGGCGGCGCGCCAAAGGCAAGCCCATCTGCGCCAGGCCCTCACCAGGCGCCAGGACTCCTTCATCTTTGTTTGCCCAGGCCCAGTGGTAAAATCGGTGAGTGGTCAAACATGGCAAGGCTGCATTACTCCAGTCAAGAGCTTAAAAAGTTAAACAAACATCATCCTGAACACACTATCGGGTTGAAAGAAGCATTGGTACATCTGGCAACCATTGTCACAATGATTTTGCACCAATATGTAAACCCCAAGTAAATTATAATTTGGATGATATCAAACTCCCCAAACAGCTAAAGGGAATGTACCTAAATGCTCGTTCAATTCCAAAGCACACAATAGAACTATGGAATCTTTTGGATATGGAAACTCCAGATATCTGTTTTATAACAGAAACCTGGTTACATGAGCATGCTTCCGCTGATGTAGCAATGGCTTTTCCACCTCAATACAACATAATAAGAGTGGACAGGAAGGGGAAAAGAGGTGGAGGATTGCTCATAGCTACCATTGATGGTGTGGTAATCACCCTCTTAGAATCTATAAGTGTCGACCAACTAGAATTATGTATTTTTAGAATAGATGGCCTACTTCAAAGCACCTTGAGAGGAGCCTTAGTTTATAGACCCCCTGGCCCGAAAAACGACTGTACATAAGCTGCTTGAGGCCATTGCCCCTCACGTGCTGGCCGCAGAAAATTTTCTCCTAATAGGAGATTTCACTTATCACGGAGAGATACATACTGACCCAGACACAAATCAGCTGATGTCTAATATGGGCACTTTGGGGCTAATCCTAAAGGTGACAGGTCCTACCCATACTGCGGGACACACGCTTGATCTACTATTCACTAATGCGTTAGGTATTATAGTCGAACCTCCATCTCCGCAACTATGGTCAGACCATGATCTACTGAAATTTACAATTTCAGTCCATATTATTAAAAACGAGACCAAGAGCGAATTTATAAGAAGAAGGTCATGGCGGAAAGTTACCACCACTTCCTTCGCAGCCCACTTTACTCTCCCTCCACAGTGGCAAGAGGATAACATCGATCAGGCAGCCACCTCCTTTGAGAGATCAATAATAACTTCGTTAAACCAGGTTGCTCCTCTTACCAGGATTAAAATTAAACCAAGAACCGCTCCCTGGTTTACGGAGCAATTAAAAATAACAAAGCTTTCCTGTCAGACTGCGGAACGTAAATGGAGGAAAAGTAAAAACCTAACGGACCGTGAAAAATACAAAAGTATTCATCGAAGCTATTTGGAGAATATTAGACAAACAAAAAAACTATTCCTCTTAAACCGGATTGAAAAGGCGGCAAACTCAAACAAAGAGCTTCATATAATTCTTTAAGAATTTACGACACCTCCTGCCCAGATAGGCGTCTCTGTATCACAGGATTGGACAGACTCCTCTCCAAATTTTTCGAAGATAAAATTGCCGCTATTCATGTCTCCTTTCTACCGTATGAAAATATAAGCACTTTGGAAACATTTCCCACTGTTCCCATAGGTGCACCTCCCCTTCTAGAGGAATTCTCTCAGTGCTATTCTGATAACGTGGCTGGAGCCATGCTAAAAATTAAATCGAACTCACCTGTGGATCCCGTGCCACCACGTTTTCTCTCTGCCATTGTTCGGGTGTTGCTTGACAGTCTTACCAATTTATTTAATAGGTCACTGTCACTATCAACGGTCCCAAAGATATGGAAGGTTGCTAGAGTTAGGCCAATTCTAAAAAAATCCACTGCGGACCCCAAACTTCCAACCAATTATCGTCCAATCTCGCTGCTCCCTTACTTCGGGAAGGTACTTGAGTCACTGGTGAACCGACAGCTCACATTTCATCTCGAGAGCCACGGTTTATTGGATCCTTCACAGTCAGGCTTCAGGGCCGCCCATAGCACCAAAACAGCGCTGGTAGAAGTTACAGATAACATCAGATTAGCATTAGAGGACAGTCATCTATTCTCGTCCTGCTAGACCTATCAGCTACGTTTGATACCATCTCCCACAGCATTCTAGAACAGCGGCTCTGGGAGATGGGTGTGAGGGGGAAGGCCCTGAGGTGGCTTAAGAGTTATCTAACAGACCGAGTCACTGCAGTACAGATTGGCGACCTGGTTTCATGCAGCAGGCCAGTCAAGATGGGAGTACTGCAGGGCTCCATCTTGAGCCCTACGTTGTTTAACCTTTATATGACCCCTCTAGTCAGGGTGATCAGATCCTATGGCTTTGATGTGGTGTCATATGCCGATGATACTCAGATTCTGATCACCCTTGGCCCCGACCCCATGGACACAAAATCTCGTTTCAAGAATTGCATGGCCCAAGTAGATAGGTGGATGAACAGCAACCACCTACAATTAAACGGAAGTAAAACCGAGATAGTACTTTTTGGTAAGGCTCATGAGCACTGGTCAGATGACTGGTGGCCCCAAAACCTCGGTCCATGTCCTGCTCCAAGTCACTCGGTGAGGAACTTAGGAATCCAAATTGATAATCAATTATCAATGAAAAATCAGGTTAACCATATAATTGGCACCTGTTTTGGCATCGACCGCAATTTGCGCAAAGTGTTTAAGTGGATTCCGTTAGAAGCCAGGAAACCATTAGTACAGGGACTGATCATCAGCCGTATGGATTACGGAAATGCCCTGTTGACACAAATAAATGAAGATCTTGCCTCCAGGCTTCAGGTCCTGCAAAATACAGCAGCCAGACTGGTGCTAAACCTCCCATCTGGATATCCCTCGGCACCTAGCCTAAGACATCTTCATTGGCTACCAGTGAGGAAGCGTACCCGTTTTAAGACCCTATGCCTAACGCATAAGAACATGTATGGTAGAGGTCCAAGTTATTGGGCAAAAAAGCTCAGCTGGTATCTGCCTCGCAGGACCTTAAGATCGAGTAATAGTTCTCTCCTCACTCCTCTCAGAGTGCGCACTGTCAAAAACGGAATAAACTGCCTTTATACTTACGCATCATCTCTGATCACAACTGTTTTCGTAGGGAGTTAAAAACATGGATGTTCGATCATTAGCTTGGTTACTTCTCTTCTTCTAGCCGATAATCTTGAGTAGTCCGCAAGCGCCATGATACTTTCGGGTGATTTGTGCGCTAAATAAATGCTCCTGATTTGAAAGAGCAAGAGAAGTGCAGAAAAAAGCAACAGAGGTACAGAAAGACGCAAGAGAGGTGCAGAAACAGGCAGGAAAGGTGCAGAAAGAGGGAACAGGGGTGCAGAAAGAAGCAAGTGAGATGCAGAAAGAGGCAACAGAGGTGCAGAAAGACGCAAGAGAGGTGCAGAAACAAGCAAGAGAAGTACAGAAAGAGGCAAGAGAATTGCTGATAGAAGCAACAGAGGTGTAGAAAGAAGCAAGAGAAGTGCAGAAAGAGGCAAGTGAGGTGCAGAAAGAAGCAAGAGCAGTGCAGAAAGAACCAACAGAGGTGCAAAAAGAGGCAAGAGGGGTGCAGAAAGAGGCAAGAGAAGTGCAGAAAGAGGCACTTGAGGTGCAGAAAGAGGCAAGAGAGGTACAGAAAGAGGCTCGAGAAGTGCAGAAAGAGGCAAGAGAAGTGCTGAAAGAGGCAAAAGAGGTGCAGAAGGAAGAGAGTGAGGTGCATAAAGAGGCAAGTGAGGTGCAGAAAGAGGCAAGAGAGGTACAGAAAGAGGCAAGGGAACTGCAGAAACAGGCAAGAGAAATGCACAAAGAGGCAAGAGAGGAGCAGAAAGAGACAAGAGAGGTGTAGAAAGAAGCAAGAGAAGTGCAGAAAGAGGCAAGTGAGGTGCAGAAGGAGGCAAGAGAGGTGCAGAAAGAGGCAAGGGAGGTGCAGAAAGAGGCAAGAGATCTGCAGAAAAAAGCAACAGAGGTGCTGAAAGAGGCAAGTGAGGTGCAGAAAGGGGCAAGAGAAGTGCAGAAAGAGGCAAGTGAAGTGCAGAAAGAAGACAGTGAGGTGCAGAAAGAGGAAGAAAGGTGCAGAAAGAAGCAAGAGAAATGCAGAAAGAGGCAAGAGAGGCACTGAAAGAAGAAAGGTTTGTACATCATTAGTACCAGTTTAACACCCACACTTTGCAATAAGTAACACGTGACCATTCCAGCTTTGCAAAGGGCCTTCCACCATGCTGTAACACATGACACTGCATTTTTGGGAACATTTGAGCCGTTTGAGCTAGAAACAAGGCTTTTTTTGTTCAAAACTGCAGATTAGGCAGCAGATGATGTAATATTTGCCAAATGCAGAAAATGTTTAATTATGTGAAAATTGGTGCAGCCGAACACTCACATAATTCCAGTGGCCCTGCTTATACCCCCGACTAGGTCCAGAAGTGCTCCTCAGTGGTTCCTTCTTTTATTGTGTCTCATTGAGTTTATAGTTTAGCTTCTATGGAAATGAGGAAGACTAAACCTGAGGTTACCACTCCACAACACAGACTACAATACCACATAATTACTCTCCAAAACACATAATCCCACTCCACATAATTCCTATACACTAAATACCACATACTTTCTATTCACATAATTTCACTGCACAACATACCACATAATTCCACTACACACAACGTACATTCACTCTACACCAAAAAACATTAGTAACAAACGTTTACATTTACAACGCCAATAGCTCAAACTCTCGCAAATGCGAAACCTATTACATTGCAAATGCTTCTTTAACTAGTAGTCACGTTTGCAGAGTGGTGGAGAAAGGGTGCTGGGCCTCCGACCAGCGCTCAGGAATTTCACTACGTAGGACTTACAGGAGGTACCAGGAGGGCTTCTTAGCCCCCAAAGTCCCTCAGGAGTAAAGTGGACTTCATCCCCCATCCCGTAGTCTGCCAGGAGGCGCGTTTGCAGAGTGGTGGGAAAAGGGGGCGTGGCCTCCGAAGACGTCTTAGCAATCCCACTGTGTGGGACTTACTGGAGGTAACAAGAGGGGTAGTTGGCCCCCCAAGGACATCCTTGGGGGCCAACTACCCCTCCTATTACCTCCAGTAAGTCCCATACAGGAGGATTGCTAAGTTCTCATAGCAGGCCACGCCCCCTTTGCCCACCACTCTGCAAACGCGCTCCCTGGCGCGCTCTTGAATGGGGATTGAAGTCCCCTTTGCTGCTGGGGGTCCTTTGGGGCCAATTAGCCTACCTGTTACCTCCAGTAAGCCCCACACAGTGGGATTGCTGAGAGGTGGACACAGGCCACGCCCCCTTTCTCCACCACTTTGCAAACGTGCCTCCTGGCACGCTCTTGGTTAGGGGATGAAGTCCCCTTTCCTCCTGAGGGTCCCTGGGGGCCAACTAGCCCTCCTGTTACCTCCACTAAGCCCCATACAGCTGTATTGCTGAGAGTGCTCAAAGGCCACGCCCCCTTTTTACACTACTCTGGAAACGCAATGCCTGGCGCACTGCTGCTCGTGGGATAAAGTCCACTTGTGTCCTGAGGTCCTCAGGACACAAGAGGACCTCATCGCCCCACCAGCAGTGCACCAAGAGGCACGTTTGCAGAGTGGTGTAAAAAGGGGCATGGCCTCGGACCACCTCTCCGCAATCCCACTGTGTGGGGCTTACTGGAGGTACCTGGTGGGCTTGTTGGCCCCTAAGGACCCATAAGATTCTAGGGGACTTCCTCCCCAACACAAAACGCACCAGGAGGTGCGTTTGCAGAGTGGTGCAGGGAGGGGGCGGGGCCTCCAGTGAGATGCCGGCTGTTTTTTTTTTCTTTTGTTAGAAGGGGTTCTGTGTGGCCCCCCTTCTCTTAACATTTTTTGGGCCCTGGGGACCCCATCCCCTAGGGCCTGAGCATTTTTTTATTAAAAAAAAAACGGGAAGGGGGCCACGTGGCCCCCCTTCCCTGGACCACTATTGGCCCCGGGGACCCCATCCCTTGGGGCCTGGCCTCGTTTTTTAATTAATTTTTGCCGGAAGGGGGGCCGCATGGCCCCCCTCCCTTGGGCCGCTTCTGGCCCCGGGGACCCCATCCCCCATCCTTGGGGGCTGGCCAGCCTAGATTGTTTTGTGGAGGGGGGCCACGTGGCCCCCCTCCTTTGGCCAATTATGGCCCCGGGGACCCCATCCCCCTGGGCCGGCCCTCAAGTTGGGGACCGTGGGGGGAGCCCCAATGCCCCCACGGTCCCTGCAGGCTCCCCGCCTCCTGCAGGAGCCAGCATTGCTTTAGGGCAAGGGGAGCTGCTAACATGCAGCTCCCCTTGCCCAAAAGCAATTCTGCTTTGCTTCATTGAAGCGAGAGCAGGTTTCCTGCTCTCGCTTCAACGAAGCAAAGCAGTGTTTGCTATGGCAGGGTGGGAGCCATAGCAAACAGCAATGTTCCGGGGGTGGGCACCCCGGGACACTGCAGGAGCCGGCCCTGGGGGTGGCAGTCCCCATGGCCATGGAGGGCTCCAGGAGGGGGGCTGCGTGGCCAACTCTTTAAAGCCCCGGGGAGGTGGTGATCCCCGGGGCCCGTGGTCCGCAACAGACCCCCGCACTTCATTTATGTATGCCCCGGGGAGGTGGTGGTCCCCGGGGCATATGGGGGGGCTGCGTGCCCCCCGCACACTATGGATGAAGCCCTGGGGAGGTGGCAGTCCCCGGGGCTGCGGGGGGGCTGCATGCCCCCCGCACACTATGGATGAAGCCCTGGGGAGGTGGCGGTCCCCGGGGCTGCGGTGGGCCCCCGCGGGCCCCCGCTACATAATGGGGCATTGCCCCCGGGACCTGGCCCACCCGGGGGCTTAAGGAAAACAAAGTGTGGGAGCCCACGCTTCGTTGTTTTTTTATTTTTTCGTCCGGATTTGCACATCCAGCGAATTCGGCCGATTTATTTTTAAAAAAATGCTTTTTTGGGCCCTGGGGGTCCTCTTAGGACCCCCTGAGCAGGCCTAGGGGGTCAGGGTGTTTCTACCCTGCCCCCTTTTCTGGTTTTTCATCTTTTTTTCTACTGATTTCTTGTGACTCGGTTACCGAGTCACAAGATGGCTGCCAACACTTCCTGGTTTGGAGTGTTGGCAGCCAATCAGGAGGATTCACGATTCCTCCTCGGTGCTCAGATATCGATCTCAGGAACTACTGAACGGATTTACACCATTTTAAAAAAAGGTCGATTTCTGAACCAAGAGCTACCTTTTTGCCAAATTTGGTGTAATTCCGTTCAGCAGTTTGGGCTGTAGCCTGTTCCAGAATTCCTATGGAAATTAACATGGGGAAAACGCGTTTTGGAACCCCCCTTTTTTCTTGGCCCCCGCTTGACAATTCACCCCGAAACTTTCAAAACAGGAGCTGACCTGAGTGAACCATTAGTTTGGAAAATTTCGCGAAGATTCGTCAAACGGCGCCAAAGATATTGGCAAAAGAAAAAACGCTTTTTGAATAGAAACAAGGTCCTAACTATAACTACCTACTGGCGACTGCCAGTAGGTTATATATATATATACATATATGCTGCGAGGACACTTATTATTTTTATCTGCACCTATACTCGTCAAGTCACTGATCACCAGCACTCACTGCGGGTTACAAGGAGTCGACAGCCAAAACACTTACCTGCAAGCCGGGATGGTGCTTGCTGGGAGTTGGAGTCTGCCAAGGGGGACTGCAAAACAATGTGTTAGTGCTATTGGTTGACTCTGCTGGGCTCCAACCAATGGGAGAAAAATGGGTCGTTTGAATGGTGGCAGGAGTCAGTTTCAGGTGTTTGTGGCATTTGAGAAAGTCAATGAAGACGAAACGCGTCATGCCTACCACGCTGCAATAAAGATGTTCTCCTGTGCTCCCCGTTGTGTCCCTCTGGTTTCTTTCCCTTCGGAGTGAGGAATCCTGGTGTGGATATTTTGCGCGCATTGCCCCGAGCGCACTAGGGGGACCCGTCTCATTACAAAGTGGCCGGAGCTAGAAGGGCATCTGCTTCACAGCAACTCTGGACTCCAAGGTATTGGAAAGCCCTGGCCCCCGCTTGAAGGAACAGTGCTTACTTGGCTGGTATTCCAGTTCGTGACTGCACGGAGAGGCCTGCGCATTGTCGCTGAGGTCCTCAATTTGCCTGGAACTTCAATTATGTGGTGAGACGTTTAAGGGGGCCCGGGAGAGGTCTCTATGCTGCGAGGACATTTGTTATTTTTATCTGCACCTATACTCGTCAAGTCACTGATCACCAGCACTCACTACGGGTTACAAGGAGTCGACAGCCAAAACACTTACCTGCAAGCCGGGATGGTGCTTGCTGGGAGTTGGAGTCTGCCAAGGGGGACTGCAAAACAATGTGTTAGTGCTATTGGTTGACTCTGCTGGGCTCCAACCAATGGGAGCAAAATGGGTCGTTTGAATGGCAGCAGGAGTCAGTTTCAGGTGTTTGTGGCATTTGAGAAAGTCAATGAAGACGAAACGCGTCATGCCTACCACGCTGCAATAAAGATGTTCTCCTGTGCTCCCCGTTGTGTCCCTCTGGTTTCTTTCCCTTCGGAGTGAGGAATCCTGGTGTGGATATATATATATATATATATATATATATATGAGAAACCACAGGGATGAGCCGTAATCTTCGGCCAATAACGAGTGCACTCACAGGTATGTTAATGTAGCAAAAACTTTACTGCGCAAGCCTCCAATACTGATATATATATATATAATAGTTGTTACAATGCAACTATTATGCCTAATATATATATATTATATATATATATATATATATATATATATATATATATATATATATATATATATATATATCAAACCACAAACAGGAAACAGACCAGAGCACACAGCGGGGCAGCAGAAATTCCTTTTATTTCGAAGTGCATAACGCGTTTCAGCCAGTGTGTCTTTTTCAAATGCTGATGACTTCCAGGTTTGTCTGCACCTTTCATTTACGTGCTGCCTCACTGTCATTGGAGGAAACATCCGGCCATATTCTCATTGGAAAAGAATTTGTGGCCACTCCAAAAGACTGCATCTCCCAGCATTCCCCAAAATTTCTCTTTGGAATCCTGAAAGTACTTTTACTGACAGCCCTCCAATTTAAAGTTATTTTCAATCTCAAGTGAGTGCGGGCTGTTACATCCAGTCCTTTAAAGTTACAATTTAGTTATACTTCTTCGGTTTTGCCTGAAAGTCACTTTCAAAATATAATGGGTTTCTTCCAACCCCTTACATCCAGCTGCATACTGCCCAAGTATATATATATATATAGATATAGATATAGATATATATATATATGTACAGAAACATATATGCATGTATGTTGCTGCACACACATATATTCAATATCATCGTGTGTGTATATATATATGTGTGTGTGTACATATATATTTAATCATAGAAATAAGCATAGGTTAAAGGTGAAAATGTCAGTTAAAATATACTGTCTTAAACTAACAAAACCAGTGATATTCATCAGTTATAGTTATCTCAAGTAACTAAAATTCATGCCCTAAAGTAAATAGGACTCGTGCCCCCACTATGCAAGGGGTGTTATCAATTATGTTATTTCAGATGTTGCAGTGATGTTATCAATCATGTTATTGAATATGTCATGAGTGATGTAATATGTGAAGTGATTAGCAGTGCATGGCCAGGGAGCGAGATATAATTACTTTAGGGGACGAGGAGGTAGGGTATGCCTACTCTACTTCCTTATTTGCTTTATATATTGTGTATATATATATATATATATATATATATATATATATCTATATCTATATCTATATATATATATATATATATATATATATATACATACACACACACACACACACACATACGCATACATACGTATGCGTATATCTATTTTTGGGGGGAAACCCTGCAAACCCCCATTATTATTTTAATTAAACCTCTACCCAACTCTTGAACAATAAGAACTCTTCCCTCCATTTACCTCTACCTGTCTCTGAACCGCAAAAACCCCTTACCTTCTTTATCTCTACCTGCCCATGAATCCTAAAAAGACCTTTACCTCCCTTTATCTCTATTCACGCCTATACCTTGAAAACCATTACCTCCCTTTACTTCTACCCACCCCTTTCACCCTAAAAAGTCCTTACCTCTCTTTGCCTCTACCCACCCCTAAACCCTAAAATCCCTTACACATATATACACACACACATATATATTTATTCACTGAGAAAAACAAAGATTAAAGTGACATTTGAGATCAATGATGTCACTTTAATCTTTGGTTTTGTTAGTGAATTTTTAGGGGTTTTATCTTATCTCATGACCATATTTAATTATAACATCACTTTAACCTGTGCATGTTTTCAGTGTATTTCAGTTTTTTTTTAATCATATTCATGCAACTCTCCTACTGAGCACAGCTCATAGCCATAGGCGGCAGTGGGTTAACCAAAGAGCCTGACTAGCAGACAAGCCCTACACCCACCACCACATGGGTGGGGATGGGCCTTCATCTGTGTGTGGGAGGGGGTTTGCCGCAAGACCTGGCCTCCAGTGCACACATCCTTCAGCTCTGCACACCAGAGGGTTGGGCCAGGCTTTGCGCCCACACCTTCGCAGGTGCCTAAATTCCATCTATAGAACAGAGTGAATATCTTTTTGTGTGTGGAGGGGATTCACTTATTTGTTTTTCACTTTTTTTTGCAGTTTTCAACTACTGCTTTCTTTTATAGCATTTCATTTTTCAAATTTTTTGTTACATTTTCTAACTAGTTTTTTATAAAGGTTTTGATTTTTTTAAACTTTTTTTTAATACTTCTTTTATTTTTCACTCAATTATAAGGAAAAGCCTATTTTTGTATTGTCACCCCCAGGTTTTTTTAACTGATGCTGCTGGTTTTTCGACTCTGAGAGTGCACTGAGGCCTGCTAACCAGACTTCAGTGCCAGTGCCCTGAACCCAAAACGTGTATGTTATACTGGCTATACCCAATTGGCATATGCTAACTTACTTGTAAGTCCCTAGTATATGGTACCCAGGGCCTGTAAATTAGAGAGTTACCCCAGGGATTGCAGCACTGGTTGTGCCACCTTGGGTGTGAGAAAAAGAGCAGTTTCAAACTGCTAGCCCGACTTTGCCATTTAAAGCCACAGCAAAGTCAAATGTCCTTCTGAAATATGTGTAAGTCACCGCTTTGGCAGGTCAACCGAGCCCTAAGGCAGAGTGCAGCATATTTCATGGGCAGAACATGTATTTTCCATGTTCTGCCAGTAAAAACCAAAACTGTTGATTTTACTTTGGAAAGACTTGGTCATTGGCGGGTACAGGGTTCCATGCTGACCCCTCACCTGTGCTAACTCCTGAATGGTATGACCAAAGTTGGTACTCCAAGGTTTCAAACAACTTGTTACATTCAGCCCGACTTGATACGCAAGTCAAAATTAATGTAATAAATTAGTGTCCAACTTTTACAAAGTTGCCACTTTGTTACCTTCAATCTCCTATGCCCCTAACGGTTATACAAGGAGCTTGACCCCGAGATGGCTTTCTGCTGGCCTAGGGAGACCTGCTAATGACTACCAGGAAAGGAGACAATAGAGGTCTGTACCGGAGAGAGGTGTTACCTCCTTCCTGCAGGAAGCTACACGGGTGTTGGTCCAAAAGGCGAGCTTTAAAGCTGAAGCAGCTTTGAAGAGCAAATGGGGAACACTTGGGAGAAGGGAAACCCCATTGTTTGGGAAGACTAGCTGGCACCTGGGATAGGAGAGGGGAAACCTGTTGTCACACTGTTTATTTAGGGGCATGTAGACCCCTTGGTAGCCATACCTCTGGGTTTAGCTAGCGAGCTTTGGACGCAGAGAGAGGGGTTCTTCCATGTTGGTAGTGGACAGGATGGTGTAGCTGGGATAGCAGGATGCCACACTTCCCAGGAAGTGGTCATCAGGAGGGAGGGAACCTAGTAGCACATTGGTTACCAAGCGCATATTACCCTGATGGCATTTTATGATCATAAATAGGGCACCCCTGGCACCCAAAACTCAGATCTCAATAGGACTGCAACAAGGACAAAAGAATAACTGCCCTGCTACACCATGGAACTGGCAAAAAGAGACTACACCGGCGTGGACTGCACCTGCTGAACCTGGTCATTAGCAGATAAGAGGGACTGTATCTGGTGTGTCCTGCTCGAGGAGAAATGTTCTCTGGAGCCCAGTCGAAGTAAAGATACTCCAAAGGTCTGTTGGCTGACCTCCTGTTTAAAGCACAGGGCCACAACAGCTGAGAAACCTGCTAGGGCAAGTTGGTAGCCCAGAATCTTCGTACTGCCGTCAACCATGAGATTGAGAGGTTGCTGGGCGCCGAATGTGCCACGATTGCTGCTAGTTTGAAAACTATTAATCTGTTGCTATAACCGGCTGTTTTACTCACGTTTTATTACCTGCTTTGATTTCTGCTAGTTCGTAAAGTTTAATCGCTGCTAATACCTGCTGCTAAACAAACGTTTTATCACCTGTTTTTAAAAGTTTTTAAAAGTTATTCCTTCGCTTACCTGTTTTGAATTTGATGTCGCTTTGAGCAACACGTTTTCTCGGCTGTCCGGGACCGGAAGTCCGGACCGGCAGCTACTTCCTGGGCCTCATCACTCGACAACTAGAGGCGCCATGCTAGGTCAGTGCACGCTCTAGTTGTCGGAGTAGCCGCCCTACAAAGATGCGCGCTGCGCGGACGCCAGTACCTTGAGAGGTTGCTGGGCGCCGAATGTGCCACGATTGCTGCTAGTTTGAAAACTATTAATCTGTTGCTATAACCGGCTGTTTTACTAACGTTTTATTACCTGCTTTGATTGCTGCTAGTTCATAAAGTTTAATCGCTGCTAATACCTGCTGCTAAACAAACGTTTTATCACCTGTTTTTAAAAGTTTTTTAAAGTTATTCCTTCGCTTACCTGTTTTGAATTTGATGTCGCTTTGAGCAACACGTTTTCTCGGCTGTTCGGTACTGGAAGTCCGGACCGGCTGCTACTTCCTGGGCCTCATCACTCGACAACTAGAGGCGCTCTAGTTGTCGGAGTAGCCGCCCTACAAAGATGCGCCTGCGCGGATGCGCCGAAGGCGCACCTAAGGCAAGCTTGTCTGCGCCCATGAGCGTCCCGGAGGCGTCCAGCGCCAGTCACGCTGCCCATTTGGTGTCCCACTATGCAGAGAGGAGCCTGTACAGTAGTGAGGATCTTCACGCACTCCGCCCGCCTCCTTGTTCCCACGTTAGTAGGTGGGATGTTTTGGAATGCAAAGACACGGTTTGTCCCTCCTGTGGATTTAGATTTAGTGCTGGGTTAGCCAGACTTGCTCCTCCCAGGGCCACTTCTAAAAAGGGTAAGCATGAACCAGTTATGTATGCTGCCCTAATTAATGCACGATCACCTAAAAGGCACCATCAGGATATCTTTGATCTTTTGGAAGATAAGAAAGTTGATTTCCTGTTTATTACAGAGACATGGTTGGATGAGTTCTCTAATCCTACCATTGCGCTGGCCATTCCATCCGGCTATAGAATTGCTAGGCTAGACATATGACAAGGAAGAGGGGGAGGGGTGGCCATTATATTTAGAGACAAGTGGTCCCTCCAGCAGGATGTTTCTACTCCTGGAGGGGATTGCGAAGTTCTGGACTTCAGTATTAATGTCTCGCCGCATTTTACATTAGGTGGATCCCTGATTTATAGGCCTCCAGGTCCTGCCAGTGCATTTCTGAAAGCACTGGGGGACGCTATCGTTCCCCGCGCTCTCCGCTTTGCCCATTACATCATCCTTGGCGAGTTAAATATTCATCTTGACCAGGCAACTTCGAAGGACACGCTTGCTTTATCAGAGGTTTTGTCCCTCGCTCAGCTCATCCAATGGGTTGACCTTCCGACGCACACAGGGGGCCACACACTAGACCCCATCTGCACGAATTTTCCTATTACAGTCGAAACCCCCATTCCGGTGCCTTGGTCAGATCATTTTCTGACATACTTTTCCTGGGTCTTGCCAGATAGCAACCCTCTGCCTCAGTCTGAACGTGAGCCAGTTTTTGCTAAAAATGGACCCACTGCTATTCAGTCGAGCCTTGGGGGACTCCAGACCCCCTCCTGCCAGCGATCTTGCAGATGGGCTTGCTGGATTCACAAGATGGCTCTCTAACACCGTTGATCTCATAACCCCTGCCACCCGACACAGACACTCCAGAGACTCCCCTTCGAATCCTTGGTTCACTCCTGATCTGAGGACTCTGAAGCAGGAGTGTAAGAAACTGGAGAGAGTCCTGGGGACAAACTTACACTGAGAAATAAGCAAAAAAACTTATTATAAGGCTATAGCACAAGCCAAAAGTCTTTACTATGGGACTAGAATTGATGCAGCTAAGAACAACTCTAAGGAAATTTTTTCAATAGTTCAGAGCTTCCTGGCCCCTAAAGCACAATCTAGCTTGATTCCTTCCTCTGCCTCTTGGTGCGAGGATCTCTCCACTTTTTTCATGGAGAAAATTCACACCATACAGGCGTCCTTTACCTCTTGCAAAAAGGACTCAGGTGCCCTTCTGGCTGGAAGGACCTCATTAGCCCCGCCTCTCCACGTATTGACTGCATTCGTCCCCATTGATTTACCTAGCTCCCTTAAAATACTAAAAGGTCTGAAATCAGGATCCCCATCAGACCCTTGTGAAGCTAGACTCCTAGCTGACGTGGCGGATACGGTTAATCCTGAAGTCAATAGACTCATTACTATGTCCCTCTCTGAAGCTCTTGTCCCGGCCATTTGGAAGCAGGCCATGATCCTTCCTCTTCTAAAAAAACCTTCACTCGACCCTCTGTGTCCGGTAAATTACCGGCCGATCTCCCTTTTGCCCAGCGTGGCTAAGGTATGTGAGAAAGTAGTTACCAGGCAGCTGACCGATTTCGTTGAAAGGTCAGGTCTTCTCCATCCTGCTCAGTTGGGCTTTAGGGCCTCCTTCAGCACAGAATCAGCTCTGGTGGAAGTCTCGGAAGCCATCAGAGACTGTTTGGATGCCGGCGGGAGGGCTGCCCTGGTTTTGCTGGACCTCTCGGCGGCATTCGATACGGTTCCCCACGCATTGCTGCTCACCCGATTGGCAGAGATCGGGGTCTCTGGAAGTGCTTGGGCCTGGATAGAATCCTTCCTGAAGGATCGGACACAGCAGGTGTGGCTCCCACCGTTTACCTCCTCACCAAACAAAGTGACCACAGGGGTCCCACAGGGCTCCTCTCTGAGCCCTCTTCTTTTTAATATTTACGTTACTCCTCTGGTTCAGTTGGCTGAGGACCTAGGCGCGAAGGTAATAGCTTACGCCGATGATACCCAGCTCCTGTTCACATGGGGAAAAAACGAGGGCTCCATCTCTGCCGCCAAACACTGCTTGACCGCAGTTTTCAGATGGCTGGCGGCGGCAGAATTGAAATGTAATGAGGAGAAATCAGAAATCCTCTTATTTGTAAAGTTTCCCTCTCGGTTTAGAGAAACATTCTGGCCTTCCGATTCAGTGCTTCCTGCCTCCTCAGGGAATCCTGTCAAGAACCTGGGGGTCTGGTTCGAGGAGAACCTTCTGTTCTCGACCCAGATCAAGAAGTTAGCAGGCACCTGCTTTGGTTTTCAAAAAATTCTTAGGACATTTTTTCCTTTTCTTCCCCAGGCGGCCAAGGAGACAGTTATCAGAGCCCTTATCCTTTCTAGGTAGGATTACGCCAATGCTCTGTATATTGGCGTACCGAGTTACCTACTAAATAAACTACAAGTGGTGCAGAAGGCGGCTGCCAGGCTTCTTTTGAACATCCCTGCCAGTTGTAGTGTGAGACAACATCTTTGCACTCTACACTGGCTGCCTGTGGCAGAGAGGGTTAGGTTCAAGGCCTTGGTCACCGCTCACCGCGCACTGTATGCCACAGGTCCAGGCTATCTTCAGAAACGGTTCTCCTTCTATACCCCCGCAAGACACCTGCGCTCCTCCTCCCAATCTCTGGCTCGAGTCCCGCGGTTTCTCTTGCAAAGGACAGGCGGCAGCTCTCTGGCTGTGAAGGCCGCTTTAGGTTGGAATGCTCGACCCCTCGCGCTCCGATGCACTCAGGACCTTAGTCTCTTCAAAAAGAAGTTGAAAACGCACCTATTTCCCTAAAATTGGTCCACCTCATTCTCTCAAGGTTCGCGCCGGGACACACTTGTAGTATCTGCGCGCGTTAGAAATTAAAATAACATAACATAACCACCGCTGTGCAGCACCAGGGACCAATGCTCAAAGTTGCACCTGAGTTGCCTGAGCCTAGAAGGGTCATCAGCATGCAGCTTGCAGTGTGCAGAAGGGGAGTTATCGCCCAGAGAAGGATTTGACTGTGAATGCAATACCGGCCGACTAATAGCCCAGTGGTGACTGGACTTCTACCACCACCAAGAGGACTTTGAGGGACGTCGACCCTGTGGCCAGGACTGCCTCACCCCCTTCGTGGACCGAGAAGTAGCATCAGGAAGACGCCTGTCGACCATATCACATCCACAGCATCCTTTAGCATTTTCAGCATCCTTCATCTCTTGCATCAGAACCACTTCGATAGGAAATCACTGCAATGGATAAAAGTGCCTTGAACTGGATGAAGACTACTTCACCTACTGAGGTAACTGTTCTCAAGGACCTTCCTGGTACCCCTGACTGGCTTCCTGCTGGAGTTGGTTACCTAAAGTGACACTAATTAACCGCATTACAACTAGCCCAACTTTTTGGTGAAGAAGTTTCTAAGTGTCAAATTCATTGATTTTGCCAGTGAGTGTACGCGGTTGAGTGAAATGCTTTGATTTACTATACCTTGTAATTTCTCTATCTCTGGAACACTCTGGTGGATCTTTTTCATTGTGGTGTCTAAAAATACCTAAAAATACAGTCTATTTTATAAGTTGATGTCAGGTTTCTTGAGTGGCTTTTAAATTTCTTCTTCAATTGTTTTGGTGCTGTTTAAATGCTTTACAGGTTTTCCTTTCTGTAAGCCTTGCTGCTCAAGCCACAGCTACCCAGGGTTGAGCTGAAGGTTTGACAAACGAAACCTACTGGTTCTAAAAGGGTTGGTAAGTTTATTACACAACCACACCATATAACCACTCCCCCTTTCCTCACATCAAGTCTTTGTGCTCTGTTTGCAGGTGCTGTGCCATAGACCTTGAATATATCCTTCTGTTGACTTCACCACAGGCTACAACCCTATGGCAGTAACTGCAGTATATTCCAAAATGCTGCATATTGTCATCATTTTCCTCCTCCTCTTGCAGCTCTTCCTGCGGAGCAGTTGGTTGTCTTTCTACCGTTCATTTCTTTTGTACCTCTGTCTTTGCTATAGTGTTTTGGTGCATAGCCCTCGGGTGCTTCCACATTCCAGTGGTTCCCATCGAACACTGACCACTCTCTCTTCCTTATAGCACAAAGTGCATGTCACTTCCTGTGCACTAATCTTTTTTTGCAGCAGGAAGGTAAAAAAACTGCCACACTAGTGATTTCCTCATTGGTCTTGCTACTTGTAATGCTACAGAAGTGCTTGGGATCACAATGGTGTCAACATCTTCTGATTGTGAACCTTGCATAGGCGTGGTGGATGATGCACTTGGTGTTTGCTGGTCTTCAGTTCTTTGTGAGGCCATGGTGTTTACTGCAAATTGCCTCTATTAAACACCAATCCAGTAAGGATGATAGGAAAAATCATTTGAGATTGTTTCTAAATGGTGTGGGCTTTTTTCAGTAATGTCTCCTGAGTGGCAAATCAAAGGGCTGCTTTACTTTTTTTGTTATTTTGACCCAACTTAGGTACCCTGGTACTACTGTGGTATTGTTAGAAATATGGGTCTCTAGTTGACAGAGGTAGGTACCTTTGTCCAAGTAGGGACCCCTGCTTTTAGTCAGGGTAAGGGAGATACACACTTTAGATAACGCTTGCTCACGCCCTTGGTAGCTTGGCACGAGCAGACAGGCTTATCCCAAAGGCAATGTGTAAAGTATTTGTATACAAAACACACAGTAATACAGTGAAACACCACAGATGGACACCACACCAGTTTAGAAAAATAAGGTATCTTTATCTAAACCAAACAAGACCAAAACCACAAAAATCCAACATACATATATCAAAATAGCACTTAAAAACAGTTACTTCCAGAAATAGCACTTGTAGAAACAAATAGCTCCACCTGGGGCTATTACGACGTCGTGACAGGCATAAATCCAAAGTACGGCGCAGACCGCGAGGTGTGCAGTGTCGAGCATGGACTCACACGGACCCCCAAACAACAGTACCTTGGAAAATGAAGTCTATAGACTATGCATGGCATCGTGGAGGTCAGGCGTCGGTGCCGAGGTCGAGGCCAGTGCCCTGGTTGCCACGGGAGAGGTGAGGCATCGTGTCCGCGAGGAGACGACGTGTCGACTTTAGGACATGGGAAGTCAGCGGCGTCGGCGGTGAGGTGTCAGTTCAGGTGAGGCGATGCAAAGTTGAAGAGTTCCTGAAGTCACTCTTGTCGGTTATCGGCTCCGCGATAACAGGATGCAGGTGCTGGAGGTGACCGTGTCAGTGCGAGCGCTGGCGTCGGGAAGGGTGATAACTGCAGGCATCGGCGGGCGTTGAAGGGCATCAGAGCTGAGGTGCAGGCGGGGAGGTGCATCGTGCACTTAACGAGTGGTGCCCCTGGCCTCGTTGCCGGTCGCATCACTGGCGGCAGCGCTGACTGCGTCTGAGTTATTTTTCTTACTTTTTTAAAGTTTCTTCCAGCTCACAACAGCAGGAACAACCTCCAGAGGCTTAAGACTGGAATAGGCATTTCCTGGCAGGTCAGAACTCCCAGCAGTGGAGTTCTGGGGAGCTGGTGGTGAAGTCTTTGTGTCCCTGAGACTTCAGGACAGGAGGCCAGCACACATAAGCCCTTGGAGATTCTTCTTCAAGCAGGTTCTCAGCAAAGTTCCAGTCTGTGTCCTCTTCCTTGGCAGAAGCAGCAGCTGCAGGCCAACCCAGCAAAGCACACAGCAAAGGGGCAGTACTCCTTGTTACATCTCTCCATCTCTTCTCCTTGGCAAAAGGTTCCTCTTGAGTTCAGAAGTGCACTAATTCTCTGGGGTTTAAGGTCCACTACTTATACCCCATTTGGTCTTTGTTCTCTTTGTGGCAAGGGTCTCTGAGCCCAGTCCAAACCAGTTCTGTCCTCTCTGGGCAGCATCTCTACATGAGGCAGAGACAGCATTGTGCAGAGGAGACACTGCCTATTCAGGTGTAAGTGAAACTCCACCCACCATCAACCAAGGTATATTCAGCTCAACTATGAGTCACCCACGAAAGGCAGGACACACCTCAACACCCCTTGAGGCTGTCTACAGTGAGTGCATATCCCCAGCCCCTGTCACTCCAAAACCAGACAGTCGATACACAACCCAGCAGAGGCACACAGGATGGTTAAATAAGAAAATGCCTACTTTCTAAAAGTGGCATTTTCAAACTCACAATTTAAAAACCATCTCCCTAAAAAGATGTGTTATTAAAATCTGATTTCAGAGAGCCTAGACTCCATTACTCTATCTTGTCCCAATGGAAAGTTATATTTGTATGATGTTACCAAGTAACTCCTATGTTAGCCTATTGGACAGATAGCCTTTCAATAGTGAAAAACGAAATACACAGTATTTCACTATCAGGACATGTCACACACACCAGTACACGTCCTTCCTTTCATATACACTGCACCCTGCCCATGGGGGTACCTTGGGCCTACCTGAGGGGTGTCTTACATGTGGGAAAAGGGAAGGTTAGGGCCTGCAATTCGGTGCACTTGCCAGGTTGACGTGGCAGTAAAAACTGTGAGCAGACACTGCAGTGGCAGATCTGAGTTACATTTGGAAGGCTACTTGTGTGGGTGGCACAATCAGAGCTGCAGGCCCACTAGTAGCATTTGATTTACAAGCTCTGGGCACACTCAGTGCACTTTACTAGGGGCTTACCAGTAAATCAAATCTGCCAATCATGGATAGCCAATCATAATAACAATTTACACAGGGAGCACTTGCACTTTGAGACTGATCAGCAGTGGTGAAGTGCCAAAGCATCTAAGCCGGCAAAAACGAAATCCAGCACAGCATCAAAAATACAGGAGGTAGGGGCAAAAAGTCAGGGGAAACCACGTCATGGATGCCAAGTCTAACAGGTACCCATAGAACCAATGAGAGTGTCCTGTGGGAGTCTTGTGTAGGTTTTACTTCCTGTTTCACGTTGTGCAGGAGTACTGCGGGACCGGCAACTTTAAAATAAAGTTGTGTTCACTATGAAGGAGTAATTTCATTTAAAATTTGAGCCTGAAGGTTTTCTCACAGACCCAAATAAGAAAGGTCTCTTAATAGTTTTATTCAAATTTCTGCATTTTTAAGTGCTGCTGTACTGCGATACCTGAAAAGGGCACCGCAGTACCTGTGAAAACTCATACTAACAACAGTTGCCCGCCCCTAGGGGAATTTACATGAAGGCCCAACAAGGGGTCCTAGTATTATAGAACAACAACCAGCAAATTGGAATCATTTGTGAGGGATACTGGCCATTTTATCTCAAAGATTGAAAGGATGCAGTACCATTGCGATAGGGAACTCCTGGTCACTTTGGACCTGGAATCACTTTATACGAATATCCCACAGGGAGGAGCAATGAAGGTGCTACAAGAGATTCTGTCCAATGAACCGGGAATTACCAATGCTCCGTTCATTATGCAATGTCTCAACTTGGTCCTTAGTGAAAACTACTTTGAATTTAATAACAACTATTTCCATCAAATACAGGGAGTAAGCATGGGAGCGTCATGCGCCCCGAGTGTGGCCTGCTTATATATGGGATACTTTGAGCAAGTTAACATTTACAATGAGGTGGCCCCCTTTCATGAGAATATTCGAGCCTGGGCTCGGTTTATTGATGACATCTTTTTTTATCTGGGAGGGGGACCAGATATCCCTAGAGGAATTTATCCTTTGGATCAATGCTGCAGATCCAAACCTGAAATTCTCAGCACATTCTAGTAACTGTAAGCTGGAATTCCTGGATGTGTGGATTGAGCACAACCAAAATGAACTTTTTGTCTCTTTGTATACCAAGCCTACCGCCAGGAATACCCTGCTGCAATATGAAAGCTACCATCCCCTTTGTCAAAAGGACAGCATTCCCTTCAGCCAGTTTCTCCGCTTGCGGAGAAACTGTACTGATATTAAGGATTTTCTCAAACAGGCAGACATTCTTAAAGAAAAATTAGCGAACCGTGGATACCCTTACAAATTGGTCAAGAATTCTTTCAAAAGGGCCAGATACTTCAATCGAGAAACCATGTTCCAAACTAATGAGGTCAAACGTATGGATAAGCTGGTTTGTGTTACTAAACATTCTAATATCAACCATAAAATCAGACAAACAATCAATTCCCTGTGGTATCTTTTAAACATGAATGATAGCGACACCAAACTTACCAAACCGCTCTTTGCATTCAAGAGAAACAAGAACCTCAAAAATTACCTTGTGAAAGGTAAGAGTTCGGAATCATTGGCCCTATGTCAAAAGTCGATTACAGGCCTTGAACCCATAAAGGGGAATCACCGCTGTGGTTCCTGTCAGGCTTGCCCTAATGCCATCGTGGGCCATACCATTATAACCAAGGAGCGATCTATTTCCCTACTTGGTCTGACGAATTGCCGTACCTCCAATATTATATATATTATCATCTGCCCATGTGATCTCATATATGTTGGAGAAACAGGACGGGAGTGTAGGTTAAGAATTGGAGAGCATAAATCTAACATCCGTATTAAAAAATCTCGGCTCCATTGGTTAACCATTGGTTGGACAAGAACCATACTGAGACTGATCTTAAATGGTCCATCCTTGAGAAAATCTCAGTGGCCCCAGGAAAGAATCCGACTGCCTGCAGGAAAAAAAGAGAAGTATTTTCGATCTATCTTCTCAATTCTGTCAACAAGGGCCTGAATGAACAGTGCCCCTGGGAAAATGCTATCATCTAATGGCCATCGTTGTTTTGCCTGTAGGGTGTATTTTATTTGGTTTTTGTTTTGGTTTCATCAAAAACAAATCTTTTGAATTTTATTTGATATTTTAAACAGACTCTGTTTATTCTGTAATGTATTATATGTTCTACGATCTTGTTTCTATTATCTAATGGTCACTTTCGTTTTTTTTGTAGGGTCTATTTTATGTGGTATTTGTTTTTTTGTCATTTAACACAAATCTTCCTGAACTTTGTTTGAGATTTCAAACAGATTCTGCTTATTTTGTCATGCATTATATGTTTTATGATTGTGTTTCTACATCTGGGAACAATCTCCTTGAGGGATCTTCTATGTTAACCCTGCTATTAATCCATCATTCAAAGATGGCCGCCGTATTTACTTTTCAATACAAGGGCTCATTTGTCCGCTCTCTATTTTTGCATGTTTATGTTTTTCTCTCCTATTGGAGAGTGGGCGCTGGCGGGATATATTTAAACTGCTTAGCCTCTTCAGTTTGTTCCGATCGGAGGAACCCCTTTCCGCCGCCCGACAGGAGAAATACCGCGCAATACGGAATCCCTATCGCTATCTGGTGAGTCGAGCCATCTTTGTGGGGCTCATTGTAACTGTTTATTCTCTTAGGCTATCGCCCTCCCAAACCCTTGCTATTTTTAGTTTTACTTATTCTGCCGCAGTCCTAAAAATGACCTCACCCGCCTATATTTCTGGGTGGACCTGTGCACACTTGCCAGCCCTAACTCCAAGCTACCTTATCTATCCTCCAACTTATCGGGTTTATACCCCGTATGAGTTTGCATTCGATATTTGATTATTCATATATCGCTTCGTTGGGTGACATGTGATAGTTGAGAGATACTTCTTCACCAGTTAACATCTTTGGATTAGAAGTATGTTTAGATCAGAGGTGGCGTTCTCAGGCTTAGATATTTTTAGATACTTAAACAGCCTTTAGTGCCGCTATTGATGCTCAAAGCCATAACTTCTTCTAATTTAATTAATTTTTTTTCGTTATCTTGGTTAGAAATACCCTTGGCTCCCACTGATGTTTCTGGAGGGGCCTTTCTATTTGATCCATTACTGATCTTCTCTGCGGTGCTGCTGACAGTTGTCTCAAATCTTTGGACCAAACTCTTGACGTATTCGTACGAAGTACTCTGGACTTTAGGTATGCATTTCTGGGCACATGGGTACCTCCTTCCCTTTTTGTCCGTGTAAATCTGAATAGGATTGCTGATATCCGATATATCTGAACTTTGGCCATATATTTAAATCTATAGCGTTGTCTGGGCCTCTGTTTCAGATATCGTCTCTATCATTTGACGAGTTCCTTTGAGGATTTTACAAACAGAACCTGAGCGAATATTGCCATTTCACCAAGTTATAGTTGACTAGTGAGTAGGGTCTGCAATTTTGTCTGTTATGTGTGGTAGGGTCTTTCCTCACATGCATGTTTAACTTTCATCACACTCTTTGGAACCTGATTTGTTGAACTATCCACAGTCTATGTATAATATTGTGAAATTTTGGGTTATTTCCTTCTTTTTCCTTTTGGTATTTTAATCTGGAATTATTTTTCTTCTTTTTGCACTTCATTTTTCGTGTCCTGACCATTGTGTCTCCCTAATTATAACATTATAAAAAACGAATCGAGTCTCACTTCCTGGCTGTCTTTGGCTAAATCCTTATATATATCTAGATATTAAAAACTAAGTCTATTTTGCTTACTATAAATAAATATATGAATGTATAAATTGTTAATGTAGTTCTATTTGATTTTAGGTGAGTGTGTGTGTCCCACACCTTTTATCTACCTCCGCCCTGATGAAGGTGTTGCCCTACCTAGGGCGCCACACCGAAACGCGCGTTGGCGTTTTACTCCTCTCGTGCTCTTGGACCTTATTTCCATCCATTACCAGGAGAATTCACGAGAATGTACCATTCTATCTTCTAATGGCAGTTCTACCATCTGGAGGAACCTGTGATGCTTTATAAATATGTTTGCCTTGAGGAATAAATGTGTATAGCTTTATGAGTGAGTGTTAGTATGATTGATGATATGATTGTGGTGTGTGGGACCTATTATTAGACTTTATAGATGCAATTATTTATGAATTTTTGTAATTTGTTAATTATCTTATGATGTTATGAAAATAAAAAGAAAAAACTAATTTTGTAAAACAATTTGTTTTTTGAATTTGTTGATAATATGCCTTTGACAGCTGTGGTTGTTGTTCTATAATACTAGGACCCCTTGTTGGGCCTTCATGTAAATTCCCCTAGGGGCGGGCAACTGTTGTTAGTGTGAGTTTTCATTGAATTGTTCCCCTGCTTTACCCGCCCTTTATCTGCCTGCAGGGGTCCCCCCTTTGTATTGGTCACCGCAGTACCTGTAACTCAGAGTAAAACACCATCTCTTAGGCTAATGTCATTAGTTTGATGTATTCTGAGAAGGTTGGCTATCTGCAAAAGCTTCGGCACAAGGCAAGGGGGTTTGGACTCCTGAGTTGGGCTTGTGTGTCTGGAGGGTGTAGGCTGTCCATATGAGGTTTTACAAAGGGCGAAGAGCGTGCACAGCAGGGGCTTGCCCACCCTTGTGTGGATTGTGCCTACGGTAGGTGGGCACAGGGGGAAGGCTGTGTATCAATTGGGGTTTTGCGACTTAAGAGAGGTTTAGATTTCTGGATGACAGAATGTCCTTATATACCCCCATAGCGAACTGCAGCCATAAAATGTCATCCACCCAACCCCTCGCCCCGTCATGCACATTCTACGGCGATGCACAGCATGGGGTTGGCCACAGGGCCTTCGGCCGTTTGCAGCATGGAGTTTGATGCATGGCCTAGCCTGCTGCACCCATCCTACCACCGATAGGCTGCCAATCCCCAATGCCTGTGGCCAAGGCAGTAGTCCTCCTGCCTTGATTATTTCTCTCCATTAAGAGTAATGGGGTGACCCAGTATCCCTCAGAACCTGGGAAATCCAGTGATATGCAACAACAATTGGTTCTGTGGGGAAGGATATTTCTTCTACAAAACATTAATTAGTAGCAAACATTCTTCAGGGAAACATTAATTAGTGATGTAGCAAATCAATTGTGCCCTAATGAGGACAAAATAATACTATAAGACACTAAAAGGAGACTTTGTAAGAGCCATATATTACCAATCATATATCGTAAAGTGATGCAAAGATTAATAATATGTCACAGAAAACACACAGGACTTTTATGGAACATATACAATAATGGAAGATGCAAAAATGAACAAAGAGTAAGGACCAAGACACAATAAACATACAATGATACAAAGGTTACATAAATGAATCATTAAGGTGTCCCAAGGAAACAGATGACTGCATGGGCAATTGTCCTTTTTAAATTGGAAATAAGAATGGCTTGGCAGGAATAGGGAGCATTAATTATTATCGTCGACATTTTGACCCTTTATGTGTTAAATTCAAAAACATCACCACAGGTCTTCATCAGGACTGAGCACAGAAAACAGCCTGTGATTATGGTGAGACGTAACCTCCAATGAGTCAGATCAGCCATTTCAAGGTGAGTTTCTTTAATGTCTGATCTTGGCTTGGTATATAACTCTGTGACACTGATACAGTTGTGTTCTGGCTCCTCGTCCTCCTCATCACTACTGTTTTTGTCTTCATTACTGTTTGGAACAGGAAGCATTGTGTCTCTGTAGTGTATAGAGTTTTTATGTAGTACTGGATTTACAGCAGTGTGCAGCACTCAGATAATATGCTATTTGTGTGATTGCCTGGTCGAAAGCATGACAATGTAACATGTGACTGAGAGAATGGTGTGGAAGAGTTTAGTGAAGAAGAAGTACAGAGTAGATAGCAACCATTGAAGTAGTTCTCTCATTCATATGGACAGTCATAATGGGGAAAGTGAAAAACAAAATGTTCAATGTGGACCGTTTTTGACTTACCAAGATACATGTGAATGAAAATCAAAGTTTAATGAACTAGTCTTAATTGCTCAGTCTCAAACAAAGAACACGTTTTAGTTAAATATAAATCAATATTATGCGAAGGATTCCTCAACTCAGCTTCAGGCCATTGCCAAGAGAGTGAAACGCCACTTGATGTACTCATGCATCGCCAAAGGGTAGCAATAAATGGGAAGCAGCGCAGCAGCTAGACGATATTGCCATCAGAAAGGCAGGAAATGAATGAACCACTGCACACTGATATTCCTTACACCCTGGGGTTTGCTGTTGATCTCTGTGGGGTCATTGAAAGCACACAATGATTGTATGTCAGAGTATCGTATAAGCAGATATCATCTGACATAAATATTGTGTCCTAAAAACTGTTTAGAAAATCCTGTCCCAGTTGGGGCGATGTTCCAATATTAACTATAATCAGGGGATATTTTTGTAAGCAATACTATGGACACAATAGATATGTAACATATCCTGGTGCCATGCCACACAGAGTACTATCACTGTGACACTCTCTACAGATTGTGCGGTTGTAGCATCAGCACAGCAAAGAGGGGTAGCTATATGTGTACCAGGGTGGCACCACCACAGAATACACAGGGGCAGATGTACAAGGAAGTGCCGCAGCGCGGCAACGCAAGCCCTTTGGCTGCGCCACGCTGCGGCACTTCCGAAGCACAGGAATGAGGCATATTTACAATAATATGTCGCATTCCTGAGCTCTCCCCTGCGCTGGAGCACAAACTGCAGCCATGCGCCGGCGCAGGCACCCTTGCACCATGGTGCAAGGATGCCTGCATCATGGGGAGATTGTTTTTGTGCAGGAAGGGGCACCTTCCTGCACAAAAACAATCACTACAGGCATTTTCCTCTTTCAATGCGTGCTGTAGAATGCAGCACGCTTTGAAAGAGGAAAAAAACGAGGAGAAATGAAAACATTTCTCCTCGTTGCGCCTCGCTACGCCTCCCTTGGGGAGGCGTAGCATTGACACGCATTTCCAGATTTACGATTCCTCGTAAATCTGGAAATGTGTCTCGTTCCATGGGTGTTGCGTGGGAACACCCACAGGAACACCCATGGAACGCCCCTTCCACGCAAAGTGCTGCGTGTGAAGGGGCCATATTTACAAGGAGAGGAAAAGTCACGCAGGGTGGCTTTTCCTCTCCTTGTAAATATGGAGAAGTGAAATGCGCCACCAGTACGTCACAAAAAGTGAGGTACTGGTGGCGCAGGGGGCTTGTAAATCTGCCCCATAGTATGTAACAGAAATTGCACCAAGAAATGATGACAACTAGGTGCTCTCCTAGAGTATTACCCCAGCTGAGATCTGCTTCACTGCATGGACACCCACCCTACCCCCAGAATTATCATCACATAACCAAAAACATCACATACAGCATAACAATCCATCATTTGTTCAAGTCTTCACACTTCAGTAACACGCTAGAATACTCTCATACTCAAGAATCATTCTGCCCAAATCCAAATCATTCAGGAACATGAGCAGCACCGCATGTCAGGATCTCGGCAAAATCCATCAGATAAATCTACACTGAAACTACACTAAAAGAGAAACATGCAGACTGGGACAAAAGAAAGGGAAAATCTGTAAAGCAGAAAGGAGGTGCTCTTAATTTGCAACCACCCTCTGCTCCCAATAATTTGTGGGTGCAGGGAACCCCACAATTGTGACATCCCAAAATTTACCTGAACAGAGCACCCACAGTTTCGATTAACTGAATACGGTGTTATACCTCAGCTTCATGAGGCAATATGTCCCTGAGGTAAGGCACCACCCAACACATCAAAAATATCAGAAATACAGACAATTAAGTGAAAGGGCCCACTCAATAACTAGATTAGCAGAATAGTTTAAAGATTTATTCCAAAAATTCAAAAATACCGTACAGGTTATTTGCCATGAAGGCTCTCAGTAAATAGAGCATTACAGAGAAATGCTAAATCAAAACATTCTAAGTCCAATTGGACAGCAAAATTAGAGAAGAAACTGACAGCATCCCTAGTAAAATAGGAAAGTCTCTGGCTCACTCCCAAAATAGAGGGTTTTTATAAAAAAAAAATTGCATATGATGTTATGTTTCATAGGGTACCCCAATATAGGCCTAAGTAGTCCCCTAACCCTTCACCTACATTTACTGTACCATTACACTACATAACGGGTTTTGGTAATGACCTTTTACCTAGTTAAGCACTGCATAAAATGTGTGGTTTTCCCCGAAAACTAGCCTCATTAATTATGCATGAAGATTCCCAGAATGATTACCATTCTTCTGCATAATAACTATGTATAAGGGTCATCCCTTCCGTCATCCTCGGCAGACATGACACAGCAAGGTAGAGTCCCCTGAGGGTACCTTTTTGGGTATGCATACACCATATCTTTGCCAGAGCAGCAGAGGAGAAAGACTTCCCTGCTGGCACACTGACGCGACATGCTGATGTTCCTGCACGCAGACACTCCAGCCCGCAGTGGTCTGACATCCCTCGCAGGGTGTCCATCCCGAGACCAAGACGGGGTCCCATAGTCTCTCACTTCAGGTAATGGGGTTGGCTTCAGTCTAGGGGGATTCTTGGCTCTACACCTACATACATGCTAGGTACACTTAGGTACATCTAGTTAGGGTTGCATCGTAGGAGTACGCATTATTACTATCATGTATTTATATGCTTACATATATTCATTGTTTTAGCACTATGGTAGAAATCTACCATCCATTTACTCTGTTGCTGCTTATAATCGTTTATATCTGTTTCTGTCTTATGGTTGCTTCAGCACACCTATTTTACAATAGAAGGACGCTGGTTCAATAAATGCTTATTGAAAACGTCCCTACCGTTTTTATTCTGTGTAACTCTCTGAGACATAGTGAGCATGAGTGACTGAGCGAAAAGTACTGTACTGTTTCCACAATCCCTGATGGGACAGGGTTGTCATGTTCTATAGTTGCCAAGTACTATTCTCTCCTTGGTAAGAGGAGTTTACAGTGGCACTGTGAGCTAACTGGTATACCGGCAAACATACACGGTGGGGGGTCTGGAATCAGTCTGGACACCAATCCCACAGTCTATGTTGTCTAAACACGCAGATCTTATATAGGTTTATAGGAACTACACGACAATGAAATTAACAGAACTGCAGAATCATCGTTGTATAGTTGAAAATGTTACATTCATAGCAAATCAGAGACAGTCTCATAAAATGTCCTATTGCCTTAGTACTTAAACACTATCCCATTACATGAATAAGTATTCTGCCCCATCTATGCTAATGTCATCCGGAGATGGTGGAACAAACTAGATACATAAACACAGCGTGTTATATGAATGATTAGGTAGGTACAGTGATCTAGTGGAAAGACCTTGAAGAAATAGTTGCAGTTTTATGACTGAGTCTGGAATATTCATCGAGAACAGCATGAACAGTGGCAATGTAAATACATTATATTCTACTTTACTACGTGCTGTAGAAATAACAGACAGTGAGATGTGCAGGGGAGGACAAGGATAACATCCATTTTGGAAAACATGGCTGCTAGGCTGAAATTAAGGCCTCGTTGACTACACACTTTTACAAATCATAGAAAATTTGTTTTAAAAGCAACAGTACTATATCGGAATTTACATGTGTAATCAAGTTTGAGATTACTTCTGCACGTTGTTAATGGTGATCAAAAATATAAATCCACAAAAATCCTCTATACTGGTAATGTGAAGAACTCTTGATCCTCATTACTCCTGAGTCCATTGATATTCTTTACACCATGTGCCTGCCAATGATGCTTGTAGTATGAGAATCCATTGATCATTTATTACTGCTGGGGCCATTGACCGCTGTTAATGCTGGGGCCGTGGATACGCTTTACAGCTTGGGGCTTGCTGTTGTTGATGCTCGCAATGCAAGGCACTATTGATCGTCATTACTGCTGAGGTCATTAAACCTGAGTACTGATAGGGGCTGTTGATGCTCATTACAGCCAAGTATAGTGAGAGGTCCCTAATTAATTCAAGTGCTATTTATACTGATTAATGCAGGGACCATTGATCCGGATTACTTCAGGGGCCATTGATCCGGATTACTTCAGGGGCCATTGATCGGGATTGCTTAAGGGGCCATTGATCCGGATTACTTCATGGGCCATTGATCCGGATTACTTCAGGGGCCATTGATCCGGATTACTTTGGGGTCATTGATCTGGATTCCTTCAGGGGCCATTGATCCGTATTCCTTCAGGGGCTATTGATCCTCCTTATAGCGGAGGCTAGAACTTTAGTTTCCTACTTTCACCTCTAGATCTCTCTAGATTACTAATCTCTAGATCACTTTTCCTTTATAAATGGTTTCTCGATGTGAATGTACAAACCAGCCCTTTAATTGCGACTCAAGGCTGCAGTTAACCCCGGACAGTAACCAACCGTTGTTGCTGAGTTTCGGTTTGTGACGAGACGTTCTGGATCAGCAATACTGGCCAGCTCCGACAGTAACAGTCTGCAGCAACCCGTCTATCAGCCGGTTCAGTTAGTGCCAAGAAGCCACCCGTAAAGCCACTGTAACAACAGACTTCGAAGGTTTCTTTGGTTTTCTTGTGTGTGGATTGTGTACGGTGGATTTTTCCACCCTCACTGCTCTTTTCAGCACGTCCTTTAACTTCTGTACCCAAAAGTGCTCACTTCCGGCTCCCTATTGATGTCAACTCACAAATCCAGGAAGCCCTGTGTACAAAATAACCCTACCATAAAATGTTATCGCAGTGTGGGAAGGGAGGCCTGTCACTGGGCTGAAGTATCTTCCTTCCACCACTTGTCCCCAAGTCATCTGTTTCCTATTAGATATATTTTATCAAATCAAATGCCTTTCAGCTCATGGAGGTCTGTGGTCCAGGAAACTAGTTAGGTTTTATTATTGCAGCAAGAGATTATTAAGATAGTAAAAGGACTTAAGGTTTATACGGATGCTACTGAAATATGAAGGCGCTGAGGCTGGGTCTGACTTAGCCTTTCAGCCATCATGGGTGAATGAAATAAAGGTAATCGCACCGCTTAGCAATGCAAATAGCACCTATTTTAATGAACTAAAATATAAAGGCCTTTAAGCACTGTCTAAACAGTGTACTATTCCTCACCAACTATTTTACAAAATTTTCCTCTAAACTGTTAGTTTAGTTCCATAAAAACAGGATGTGAATGAATGAATGCCTGAGTCATGAGTGTGTGCATGGATGAATGTATGAGCCATTCATTCACACACCTATGCATATATTGTTCTTTTCACCTACCCATTCATCCAGCAACCCCTACACCCAATCCGTATATACTTCATCACATTCAATCTAAGCATCCGTTTATCCACTCTTAGTCATGCATTCATGTTGTCTTCCATGGATCGGAACAAACTCATTCCTCCATTCATTATCTCCCCAACACACAACGTATTACCTACTTACCTGTGTGTGCATGTGCCTGTGCTCACGTAGACTGTGACTGTGTGTGCCTGCATGCACGTTGTCTGTTTGCATGTGTCCCTCTGTAGGTGTTGTTTCTTTATGAATGGATGTATGTATTTATATGTGCCTGCGCACATGTTGGAGTTTTTGTGCGTCCATTGATGCCTGCGTGTGCATATTTGTTAGTCTTTGACAATATGAGTACAGGAGTTCTTGAGATGTGTTTTTGTGTTTCCATGGTTTGCTTTACGTCTGTTGGTCTTTTGCATTCGTGCCAGTATGTATATTGAGTCGTGTGTGCATGAATGTCTGTAGTTCATTTGTTGTGTATCTGCATGTCTGCGTGGGTGGCACTGCTTGCATGGTGTGTCTTTGTGAGCATGCACTACGCAAGAGACAGACCTATTTGCCATGGTAGGGTTTTTTTAGGTTCCTTCTTGTTTGGGGAAGGCATTGTTGAGAGTGAAGAGGGCTTTAGAACAGGATCTGCCTTCAAATCAGTTTTACATCGGTTTTACCGTACCTGGAGCATCTCAGACATGAGTTGCTATATTTGGGACATTATAGGCAAAATGAGATAAAGTGACACAGTGGGCACAATTTCTGAGCCGGGGCCTAATCCTGGTGCGTCATAAGCATGCTAGCATGTTATAAGGGCACATAGTTCATATCCAGCTGGGGCAGCTCCAACCTTTAAAGGTACAAAAGACCATCAGTACAACGAGAACTGTAGAAAACTTGTAGATTCCCGCGTGTACTGCCCCACATTTGGCCACCAGTGGTGGAATGCAAAGTTTATAAACCCCTCCTCCCCGTAATTACTTTGGAGTGCTGTTAATGTCAACCATGCAGTTCATTCCAGTAGTTAGTTTGGGCATCATGATCTGGCCAGGGTTTACGAGACATGTTCGTCTTCGTATTGTAGCAGAAGTCCTTCCTTTATTCTGCTTTCGCTGCCAGTTGGAAATGATGCCAGGTTTTTCTAGTGGCATGCGGTAGATTCTTTCATGCTGAGTTGAAGCTTGCTGGGCGCCATGCTAGAGTGGGAAACAGCCTTTATAATGTGGGCTGAGCCACTCGTGCCGTTTCCCCGCAAGCTGAACTACGCTTACCTTAACCACGCATATGAGTGGTTAAGGCAGTGAGCGGTCTAGATGCTGGTATGGGCGGGCACAGGAAGAGGAAGGATCGGGAGAGGACGCAGTGTGGTAAGTGGAGTTTTAGGGGGGTGAGGGGTAGTTTTTAAGGGTTGGGGCAGTTTTTAGGGCTCAGGGGGGCTGGGGGTAGTTTTTAGGGCTGGGGGGTCTGGGGTAGTTTTTAGGGCTCGCTGGGAGTCGGGGTTGTTTTTAGGGTTCAGGGGGGTCGGGTTGTTTTTAGGGCTGGGGGGGTTGAGGTAGTGTTTAGGGCTCAGGGCGGGGTAGTGTTTAGGGCTCAGGGGGGTCGGGTAGTGTTTAGGGCTCGGGTAGTGTTTAGGGCTCAGACGGGATCAGGGTAGTGTTGGGGGGGCGGTAGTGTTTGGGGCTCGGGGGTCATGGTAGTGTTTAGGGCTCGGGGTCGGAGTAGTTTTTAGGGCTCAGGTCGGGTAGTGTTTAGGGCTCAGGGGGGGTAAGGTCGTTTTTAGGGTTCGGGGGGGTCGGATAGTATTTAGGGCTCAGGGCAGGAGGCTGGGGTGTGATCTTTACCACACATCCCTTTACCAGTCATGCCTTTACCACGAAATTGCGTGGTAAAGGAATACGCTCTTCAGACGCATTCCTTGTTGGGGCATGCCTTTGTTATACAACCTGCTAGAGTGAACTAGTCAGAGTTTGTTGTAGTGATAACTGAAAGTGTGATCAATGAGTTACTGTTAAACTGCGACTACTCAAAAGGACAGGTCGATGAAGGTAAAAAAAAAAGTATGGTTTAGTCGCTTGAGCTACCATGGAATATTTGGTGGCTACCAGGGGCCGTATTACAATAAGTGCCCCGGGGGCGCAATGGGTGTTTGAGCCCTCTTTACACACCCCCGGGGCACTTTGGTATGATAGAAGGGGGCACAGACGCTTGTGCGTCCCCTTCTATAATACCGCTTTAAGTGCGCCAGCGCTACCTTCATATGGTGTTCCCTCATTTGTATAGGGGCGTGCCCTATGCAAATGAGGGAATTCCTACGCCAGCGCCACTGACAGTGCGCCATTTAAATGATGGCGCACTGTCAGTGCGCTTCCTGAGAGCAGCCCTCTGCAGGGGGTAAATGGGGTCCCATGGACCCCCCAGACATCCCTTTGCAGGCGGGTGCAGTCCCTGACTGCACTCGCCTGCAAGGGGATCTCTATTACCCTGTAAAAGTGCAGGCGGGTGCCGCCTGCACTGTGAAAACACGGAGCAGCTGCTCCGTGTTTTCACATGTATGCGCTGCCCTGGAGGCAGCGCGAGTTCGCAGCTGCACTGGGGGCAGCGCATACATCATAATAGGGCGCATTGTGATTGTTTGCGCCCGGCACATCTTTTAAAAGGTGCGCCCGGCGCAAACAATCACAATGCATAATACGGCCCAAGATAATTATAAGGCACTTTCAAATGAATACAAACGATCCTAATGAATGGATCAGAGGTAGCAATTACGCTCCTATTTGTCATCCAGCCCGTAGTGCTACATGATGTCTAAATAGTTTTAGCCAGTAGATTTGTCTTTGGGATAAATGCCTGGCTCTGTCTCCACCCAGATTCATGCAGAGAAAGATTTCCAGTACATGAAATCTTAACTGAGTGATGTGCCCTTTTTCAGTTGAGTGGGTGGTCTCTCCTGAGTTGGGACTATGTGTTCTAATGGTATTGGTATGCTCTATTAAGCGTTTATTTACTTTTCTTTCGGTTTTATTCGTGTATCCCATGCCACAGGGCCATGTTAATAGATAGATATAGAATGTTGTGTCACATGTGGCATTGCCTTTATATTTGAATCATTCACCCATGCTTGGACGATGTACAATGAACCACTTGGTAATGTTGCTACAATGATCACAACGTAAACATAAAACTATTCCCTTGTGTTTGGATGTGGTCATTTTTGGGTTTTTATGGTAATTCTTTCCAATGTTTTATAATAATGTTTCTGTATTGATTTGCTCAGGTTGGAGTAGTTAGCGAACATTGCAGGTCAGAGTGGCTTTCACTTTCTGTTTTTCTTTGGGAAAAGTGTTTCTGTCTATTAAGTCAATTCTTTCTTCTACTGTTCTGCCAAGGAGAAGATAAGATCCTCTTTCCAAAAAATGTCCATACATTTTTAGCTTTCTATGTTCAAAGTTGGTCAAAGTGGGAATGCCTTTTACTCTGGTCAGCTGGTAAAATGGAAGGTTCTCTTAGGATGGCCATGGGTGGCAGGAGTTGTACAACAGCATGTTATTTCCATCACTGGCTCTGGAGTACAGATAAGATAGGTTCACCAGGAATCCTCATCCAGGACGTCAAAGGTTTCCTTTCTCTTCTTGTAGATGAATGTCATTATTGGACACGCTCTATTCAGCTGTTCAGTGAGGAGTGTGAGCTCGTCCTGAGTCGTGGTTGATAATAAAAAGACATTGTCAATGAATCTGTGGTATATCCCCAATCCTGGCTGACAGTTGTCTTTGGAAAGAATGTTGTATTCAAATTTTTGCATGAAAATGTTGATGTACGAAGGAGCTGCCTTAAACCCAGGGATGTACCTGTCAATTTTAGGCGAAAGGGACTAAAATCCATGGAGAAATAATGTTAAAGTGAGAAATGTAGTATTTCCAGTGTGAGAATGGGTAACGCTCCTTGCAGTTCCTGCTTCAGTATGGCATATTTAGCTGCTTCCGGATGAGGGATGGATGTGTATAAGGGGGTATACATCCAAGGTGCAGTGGATGAGGCCAGTGGATTCTTCTTTTGGTGTAATAGTTTATTTAGTTCTCTCGTGTTTAGGACATATGGTGGAAATAATTTCACTAGTTCTGGCAGGAAGAAATCCAAGCACACCCCCAAGGGTTGGTGTATAGATTCTTTTATTGATTCAATTGGTCTCACCGGTGGGTCATATAGATGTTTGTGTACTTTGGAAAATAGGTAACGATGCAGGACCCTGCGGTGTACTGCCTGGAAAAAACCTTTATTCTGGTCAGTTGATCCACTTCCTTGCTAACGCTTTTTCGAGTATGTTTTCCAGTATTAGTACACAGTTTTGGGCGGGTTTGGTATCTTGATTCAAAAGTGTCATGCTGTTGTTGATGTGTTCTTCAAGTTTGTGTTGGTAGGATGAAGTATCCATCAGAACAACTACTTCATGTTTGTGGCAAAGTTGTTCAAATTTGAAGCCAGTCTCCTATTGGATCAAGTGTTCGTGTTGGTAGCTTTGTGCAAACTGAAATTCTTAAAGTCACTTAGGACTAGATTTTTGGGTCATCCAGAATTTTGTTAAATATGGGTTTTTTACAAAATTTTATTAAATCATTTTGAGACATCTGTGGTTGTTTCAAGGGTGTTAAAAAATGTTGTAATCTTAAAATTGTTGATTGAATTTGAAGCAACAGATCTCTGGTGTCTAATATCGAAATTGTATATGTAGGTATGAAAGAGGTAACTTTCTCCAAAACTTTTAATTCAGCCTGTGACAAATTCTATTGGCAAATATTACATACAAGTTGCTCGTATTGGCGCTACTTAATTTTCTTTTGTGTGATGCCTATTCGGGTTCATTTGGGATGTTTTCGTCTGAGCCCCCCAAAAAAGCAATGTACTGTTGAAAGTTGTAATTGAAGACCATAACATATGTGGTTGGTCTTCCGCAGGTGAGGTTGGCAGGCCTCTAATGTAAATGTGTTGTTTACCAGGTACAGTGGATTATTTGAAGTAGGAAAACGTTTTGGATTCTGTGTACCTGGTTGTGATCCGTACGTTGTGCTGCCGATTTCTGGGTGCAATTAATGCTCTCTGGAGACATATATTGCCCACTTGCTTGGCTCCTCCTTTGTACATATATCTCTGTCCACGTGAAGACTTCATTGTTTTTCTAGTATCTGTAGGTGTTGCTTTTGAGCTTATTTATTGTTCTCTTAATCTCTCTTGTATAAGCATTAATTCTTTCATGTATCTCTTCTAGTTCTTTTTGTCAGTCCTCCTTTTTTAATTGTTTCTGTAATGTTGTTTTAGTTTTCTGCATTTCTCTTTCTAGTTCCAGGTGGGTACTGCTCCTCTGTGATATGAAGTATGTTCCCATACAACATGCCGACGCATGTCCATAACACACCTGGAGTAGGTCTTTGCTCAGAACCTGTGCCCTTTTCAAACTGAATTTTGTAATGACTTTGACTGATTGGAGATGACAGAATATAATATGGTGCATGTATTGATTTAACATTTCACTTTGATTGAACTACTTGCATTCATGTGAGTTCTGAGCATGGTATAGGATTGGTGAAGAAGAGTTACGTGCTTGAAATGCATCGGTGCCCATGTTGAACTAGATTAGCAATCAGCTTTAACTGAGTATATGATGCTGAATTAAGAGGCGTCACACTTCGGTATGGTTACACAAATAAATCCCATGGGATTCCAAGCGAACTGTCTACAAGTACTATCACAAATATCAATAAACCCCAGCGCTACCCTGCTTAGCAGTCTATCAGTACTCGGTATACTCTTGGCTTATTGTACGCACACCAACCATTAGAGCGAAGCAGGAGGCACGCATCCACTCCTGAGCAAGAGTCTTAAGTATTGAACAACTCACTCATTGAGCAACTCGGTGTGGTGTCGAGGAAGGAGGGAATTACCCTGTTCTTGGAAGCTTCCCGTCTATCCACGCCCTGCAACAGCCACTGATCAGTCAAACGCATCGTCCTCATGCACATTGACTAGACCAAGCTTCTCCAGCGAATAGTTCGTGAGCTACTGGTCGCTCTCCAACTATGTGTGAGTAGCTCTCCCGTGCGCAGCCTGGCTGAATAATTAAAGACTTTTGCTTGGTTGAATTAATATTCGAATACCAAAATTGAAAAGTGTGTATTTTTAGGAACCATAATTTGAATGATAAATCATGGAGCTTTGGGAGGCTTATTGCTATTATTATTACCTTGGTATTATTACCATGGCACCAGGGGAATTGCAGCTGTGGTTGTGGAGGCATTCCGAACTGACAAAGCCTATTTTACATTGCTGCCGGCAATCCTACGCTGAGGTGCGCTGCGGCTGGTAATCGTGCATAGGTGGCCACTAATGCAATCTTGTGTGATGTGTACAACACTAATAAGATTAGTAGCTCAGGATGATTTTCATTGAACATAAGTAGCTCTTCTTACTGTAAATGTTGGATACCCGACTTAGGCACCGGGAAATAACACCTTCCCGAAATATTCCAGCGCAGGTGTTTGGATATTATGTTGTCCTCCTTACTTCGAATATTTGGGCCAATATATATGCCCCTCTTGGGATTTTCTGGGGATGTATAGAAATAGGACAATTTCCATGAGACATGGACTTAGGGAGTCGCTGCTGTTATTAGGACGATTGAAACATACGCTAAACATGTTCCTCCTTCCTCCACATGCTTGCTTCACAATGTTGGTTAACAGTCACAGCTTTTGTACTTTTAAGAAAGAAACGCTGCATAGAATACTCCTGGCCCGCCACAATCAATGCATGCAGCCCTGTCAAGTTCCTGTTTGTATTGGTAAGTCTTCGCTGGAGTCAAGGCCGCAGACCCACCTTCGTGGCCCTTTTAAAAACGTTTTTATTGTACTGCAGGGCAGGCCGGACCTGGAAACTAAAAGCGAAATGTTCAAACCGGCTCCCGTTAAACTGTTCAAATCAGCCTCAATCCCTTCCTGTCTTTCTTTTCCGTCTCGTTCTTTCCAACCCCTCTCTCTCTCTCTCTCTCTCTCCCTCTCCCTCTCTCTCTCTCTCTCTCTTCCTGCCAGCTGGGCCCGCTACCTCAAACCCGGGAAACCGAAGACAGAGGCAGCAGCTAGCGTCCTTCAAACCCGGCCTCCCGTGCCTGCAGCACCCGGGGAAATGTAGGGTGGAATAAACGGCCAATCCGACACTGCTGGTGGCACGAGCATCTCAAACATGAGTGGCTGTATTTGGACTATCAGAGACAGAGGAGGCCACGTGGTGTGTTGTGAATGAAAGGAGGCCTGCACCAATGGGCTGCCATCACCCATACTCTTGCAGTGTGATACTAGAGCACAGCAGCTCTTACACAGCATCTAAGACTCCAACCAGTGGCGTAACGAAAGTTCATGGGGCCCCCCTGCAAGGTACATAGAGGGGCCCCCGCTTCGGATTTAATCCGGACCACATTTTGGATATCAGGTCCTGTACATGGATGCTGTTAATGACACATTTAGTCAACAAACACCCTAAACAAATGGCTTTGTTAATAGTTGTTTCCCCCAGTGGCGGCTGCCACCGAGTAGCACAGGTGGGACAATGTAAAAAATTACTTACCTTGCTGCCGGACCGCCACCTCGCATCGTCCTCTTCTGTTCCTGCTTGAAGCTGGAAGCACAAACAGGCTCCCCTAGCCAATCACAATGCTGCAATGCAGCGTTGTGATTGGTCTGAGGGCCGTGGTTCAGGTTCAGACAGGCAGTGGGAGCCTGTGTATGTTCCCCACCATGCTGTGCATTACAGCCTGGTGGGGAACATGCAAAGTGTGCATGACTGTTTGACTGGCCCAAGACAGTTCGCCAAACAGTCATGGACACTTAAGTGACCATCACTCCTCCCCTTCCTGGCTGTGACACAGCCAAGCCCCGCCCGGAAAAATAAAATGAGAATAGCATAGTCTTATTATTATTTTATTTTTCCTTTATCCACTGCTCAAAATGCAGCGGGGCAACGGTCCTTCGCCTTAGCGGAAAAGCCGCCGCTGCCGGCTTCGTCTTAGTGCATACCAACCTAGATTATAAGCCTGATTTAGGCTTTTGCATGCGGGCCTCTTGTGAGCTTGAGGCGGAAGACACACATACCGTCATCAAACTGGGCAGGGGGTGGTCCGTCGGCCTTTCACCTTCAAGCTTTGGAGACAGGCTTTTATCACTGAAGGGACTTCCACCTGCATGGCAGGAGAAAAATGTTGGTGGAGGAACGTCCACCATACCGTGGCAGTGTGGCATAAGGGACATCTGAAATGCGGATACTGAAATGTATGTGTAATGTAGTAGGACATTTCTGGTGCCTGCATTAAAGTGGGAGCTTTCTCATTGCACATTTTGTAGTATTTCTTTGTACAAGACCATCATTATTCACATAAGAGCCCTGCAAAGAAGGGACACCACCCTAAGTGGCGTGAGTCCACTCACTCTAAATTGGGCATGGCCCAACATTATTTCCAGCGGTGTCACCTGCGCCACATTAGTCTACAACGAAGCAGAGCAGGTTGAGATTCTGCTATCAGGAAGAGCGCCTTAATCTGCAGGTGAAATGAGGTGGAGGTTACACAGAGAAGAGGGAATTGTGACCTCACCAACATGTTTTGTTACCATCCACCTCTAAATTAGGTCCTTTGTCTTTATAAATCACACCCTACGAGAGCAGAAAATTGATACTGAAATAGGACAAATAGTCAACATTGATTTGGACCCAAACCACAAAGGTGGGGGTGACAAGAAACTATTAAGATTAAGATTACATTCTCCACCGCACAGTTTACAAAAAAGGAACAGAAGAAGCAGATAGAGGAATACTTTAAGATACACAAACTCGAAACAAACATAAATGGCACATGGAACACAACAAAATTTCTATTCATATAAGAAATAAAAACTACTATTTTTTCCCAACCATCTTTATTGAGTTTTTGCAACATTTAGAATGGCGTTAAAATGAGAAAAAAAATCACACTTACAGTATTGTGCGTGGAATACAGCCTAGAGGTAGTATGTGGTTATAGCATTGTTAGAGTACATAATCATGGAACCAGAACAGAACTGTGAGCCTAGTCCCATATAATAATCACAACCGATGTAGGTGTGGCGAGGTGGTGTCCGTAGGCAGCGCATTAGGGGGAGCAAGATTGCAGCCATACAATAAACAAGTGGGCGTGCAGGGTTGGAGGGTGAGGTGGCGCAGTGTCCCAAGGTGGATGGGGGGGCATGTTTAGGGGGGAGACCAGGGTGGTATGAGTACTCTAAATTATGGAAGTCTAGTGTCGTCACCTGGGTCATTTTGAAATTTAAAGAGTAGATCATCCCATGTGACTGTTATGGGGTGCTTCTGCAATGCCCTTATTTCTTCTCAGCGGAATGCGGAAAAAAACCTGGTAAATGCCAGAATATGCAGATTTTGATGTGAAGAGCACGGAAATCTGCACATGTTGTCCCATTTTGCAGCGTTTAAGTTGTAATGAGCAATATTCATCGCCTTCATTAAATTCCAGTCTGGCGGATGTGGACAGGAAAAAAGTTGGTGGACATGGCATCAGCCTCTTTAGCGTGGATGCTCAAACTGCATTTCCAATATCAGAAGCACTGCTGAGATGGTTTTCCCAACGGCAGAGCCACCAGCAGCTCTGCCATCTGGAAACTCCCCATCCCAGGGGCGTAACACAGGCCCCTTCAGCCCCAGTGGCTCTGGGGGGCCCCTAACCCTTTAGGGGGCCCGCATTCAACCCAAAACCTATGAACATTTGTGAGATATTGTTCACTCGGGGGCCTCTTATTACATTCTGCAGGGGGACCCCATCATTTTGAGTCATGCCACTGCACCACCCTACCCCCAGTCTCTGGAAGGGGTAGGGGATGCGACAGGTGAACAGCTGTGTCAGCCATCAGTTTTAGGCTGATGTCATGTTACTGCCTACCTTTAAATCCAGTCCTAAGTCTAGCTGTAGTAATAACATCCTACTGACCCTCCTCTCACCACTGACTCAACTATGCCCACTTCTAGACGATTTGGAGCACCAAGGGGGTAAGGGTAAGCAGGGTTCCTGTCTGTGGGCTGGAGGTGGAGGGACTGGAAACTGCTCTCGATACAGCACAAAAAACCTAACCGCTTGCAGCTGAATTTGTTGAGAACAATAAATAATTCATAAATATCTTTATTTGATACTTAATTAAAACCATTCAAATTATTGAAACCAGTGCTATCCATATATCACAGTACGAGTATATGACAAATCTATAAAAAGATAAAAGGCTTTGAGATCCAAAAGTGCAAATGCCAAGATTGTGCTGAGACAAGTCATAAATGTACTGCGGCTGAGGAGATCCTGGAGTTAGCCAGTGAAGCGCTTCTTGCTGCCACTCTGTACATAAACTTCACAAATCGCGCAGTGAGCCTGCAGTTCCTACCTTGAAAACATTGTTCAATTGCCTCCTGACATAGATGAATGCTTAATTCTCAAAATAATGCCTTTAGCCAGATTTGCCTTTCCTACTCAAAGCCAAGAGAGGTGCACGGAACGTGAACCAGTGATTTCTTCGGGTAGAGGCAGAAGCAGAAAGTAGCGTCTGTCCGTATGAATTTCCATCTTTGGGCTGTTTCACCCACCTCAAATTGGCCCATCCGTAGCCTTAGGAATCTTACTTTATAGTGTTTGGACGGGGGAGTGACAGGTACGGTTGTGGGTTCAGCTCACTATCAGTTGCTGTTATAAACTGGTTATGAGACTTAGCTTGGAATGTAAGTCTACACTTTTTTGATGACTGAAGACTTTTTTGCTGACTAAAGACATTTGAGTCACATGAAATGTTCAAAGCCCAAGGGAAGGTCATTTGTAGATTGATCGAAGTCTTCCGAATAACTTGCCAAGGTGATAAAGACAAGTAGAACATTTTGTAGCCCAGATAAAATTTGAAGCTTTCGGCTCAGCTCTCTTTAGATTAAGCCATCATTTCAGTAAATTGGCCCTCCATGCCAGTATTTGGTTTATAAGGCCAAATTCTAGTTGAATCTGAGATTCCCTAGTGGAGATAGGGAGCCAAAATATTTGATGGAAGAGCCTTGATTGCTGCTGATTTAACCACCAGCCAAATTTATCAGGAAAGACGTCTAATCGATATACCAGCACCATATACCAGCAAGGGCAAAAACTTTGCTTTTATAACTTGCAGAAGTGGCAATAATGAGGGGCCTGTAAGGTTGGATGCAGCTTTACTTAAACCTACCGCTATCACTGCCGCACTTTTTTCCAGCATTTTCATATGAAGACTTGAGAGACCAGAGGTTTGGAATACGATGCCTGGGTATTGTTCGGAGTTCGTTTTATGAATACTGTAACCTAATTTCCACTATCAAGAATGTTGCTTACAAGTCCTTATGAAAGTAATGATTTTTTTCTTCTGGCTTTATTTCTAGGCCGTTGGTGTCACAGAAAGCGCCAGATTATTGAGTGCAGATTGAAGCCCAACAGCCAAAAAATATCCAACAGAACTGTGTCGTCAGCATATTGCATAATATGTAACAGTTGGTTATTACTTCTTTGAAGTCATGATTTTGAGTTTATCAGGGTGCGTTCAATGTCAGCTGTAAATATGTTGAAAAGAGTGGGGCTAGGACGCTGCTCTGCTTTAGCCCTTTGTTGACGTATACTCTATTCGATAAAGTTCCATCCCCAATTATTCGAATTGAGGGCAATGATCGCTTGAAGTGTTTTTGTTGGGAGACCCCAGGTACTTAATTTCTGCCATAACCTGGACCTGTTGATGCTATAGTATATAAAGCATTTGTGCAAGGCTCGTTTATTGACCAAGGTAGAATGGATTAAGTGAACGAGTGCTATGAGATTGTCAGTGGTCCCGGTATCTTTACGGAACCCAGTCTGAAACCATGGAATATTTGCCTGTGAGGCCAGTCTTGCAGGTCTTGAAGGAATAATGAAACAAAAAATGTAGCGTCCATATCAAGCAGGGCTATCAATCAATAATTTGCTGGGTCATCCCTACTCTCCTTTTTATGAATTGGGACGATATATGAGCCTTGCCAGGACGAGGGAACCAGACCAGTTAGCAGGACATTGTCAAACACACTGCTCATTCCTTTGCTCCAGAATTGAGGGTTTGCGTTGAATATTGCTGTGGGCAAGCCATTCGGTCCCGAGGTGTCTTTGCTTCTCCCTTTAATAATGATCTTTTGTATAACTGCGGACTTGGTCTTGACGGGCCTTTGACAGGGGAATGGCTTGTCTGAGTTTATGGAGTGTCGCAGTGATGGTGCTTGCTCAGTCCATGCCGATGGCACGTTTAAAGCATTGATGGTGGTGCTATAGAGGGCAGCCAAGTCAGTTTCCCATGTAATGCTATCTAATTGATTGCGCCTCCGTGGATTTGATGGCGCTGTGAGCTGATACCAACTTCCAAAAAAGGCTACTGCGCCAATTATGGACCAAATACAGGATCAATAATACATTTTTCCTATTGTCAGAGTGACCAGCTCTTGTCAGAGGGGGAATGATACAGCAAAAGGAGATTTTAGTCCGAAAGGGTTCTTAGTTGATCGACGGTCGCTCTAAAAAAGGAAGTTACCCTGTGGTAGAACCTGGGAAAGTTGTGGTTTTGAGAGGGAAGGGCCTTCAAACAGGAAGGGTGGAAAGTAGAGGACTGTGACGATGGGTATGAGGAGGTAATCTACGGTGTGATTTATGTTGCCCTGGCACTGGCTCTCACAGCCTGCTAAAAATGAGAGGCTTATTCCGTCCTTGGGCAGAGAGCACCGAGGGGGAGATAGGATGGTGCAGAGAGCACGGGAGACAGCTGGGGACAGCACAGGCAGCAGAGAGCATAGGGGGTGGAGAAGGGTACTAAACACTCTGGAGAGGGAGAACGGAGGGGCATAAATGGTCGGAGGTGGGTTGGGTATTCATGGAAGAGAGATCTACATATTCTCTCCTGAAATTGCCCCATGCTGATGTTGGTGTCTCCTTGGCCCTCTGGTCAATGCTGACCCCACACATGTTCTCTGAGTACTCTCTCTGCCCAGCAGGTCTCACGTCCCCACTGAGCTAGTGGAGGAGGTGATGGTGACCGGTTGGACAATACATCAGGCAGAGTGGGTCAGTAGTTGGGGCACTTGTGCTGCCCAGGCAGCAGCTGCAACTCACAAGCCAGACGAATGGCCACAGTCACTCCTTGGTCAGCTTTCCACCATAACCTTGTTGATGTGGGCCACAGCAGGCAGCAAGACTGCAGGCCTGACCCCTGCTTTCACCTATCCCAGGGGTCTCCAACCTGCTTTGAAATAAGAGCTACTTATGTTAAATGAAAATCATTGTGGGCTACTAACATTATTAGTGTTGCAATAGTGACCACAGTAGACAAGATTATATTAGTGGTGACGATATGCAGGATTACTAGCAGTGATCACCTCAGTTTATCAGGCAGGATTGCCAGAAGTAATGTAAAAGGCTTTGTCAATTTGGAAAGCCTTTAAATGGGTGATAACTGCCATAGCTGCAATGTCACTGGCACCAAAGTAATAATGTTAATTATAAGCCTTTATATGCCACATGATTTATCACTCAGATATCAGAGTTAAATATATTTTGAAAAGTTGAGTCAATGTTTTCCAAACATCAGCTGAAAAAAACACACATTAGTCTCAAATACACACTCTCAGCGTTAGTATACATATCATTTTGAACAACTAAACTTTTCTAATTTAGTAGGCAGCGCTTCACACAGGACAGCTATTTTCAGATAGCTGGAGAGCTACTCGTTGGAGAAGCCTGACCTAACCATTACCCAACCTACGTGACAATTTCCTTGCTGTCACAGATCCCCCTCACCCGGCCTTACCGCCCACCGCTCTTACCTGCACAGGCCGCAGCTGGTTGTTGTTATCACCATGTCACAGCCCAGTGCTCACTCAATGTTGGTGGGTTGAACTTATGGCGACTCAAGTGCGACTATGGTGTGGTAATAAAGTATGTCACCTATGATGTTTAGTGTTAACCAATAGAGCGCAGTCGGGCTCCCAACATATTATTTTATATTGCAGAGGCTGGTGCAGTCATTTAAGGTCGCACATGCGAGCATATGAATACTTTCTTTGGGTGCCATGCCACTTTAATGGCTGAGACCTGAGCATTCCTTTCATATCGAATTCCAGGGGCACGGTTATGATGCACAAAGGGGCGATTGCCCCTAGCACCAATTCATAAAGACCCAAATTTATGGGCTGGTTTTGTGGGTTGGTACCACAATAAGAAGAACAACCCAGTGAGCCAATGTCTAAATGGGACTCACTCAAATGAGCCAATGACTTAAGGCGGCAGACCTAAATCCTTTTCTGTATGTTGTTTGTTGTGTTGGGTTGTGTTGTGCTGACATGATGTCTGCCAGATATCTCAAACTGACAAGAGGTCAGCCAGATAGCTAAAACTGTTTTTAGTCTGTTCCTCGATTTAACCAAATACTATCCAGCAGTGCAGCTCTACATCATATACGAATTGTCCCACAGGGAATTACATAAGATATGAATGCACCTGGGTCTCGTGTATTCATAGACCACACCAGGATCCCGACTGCTTAGGCCACATCTCGATACAGTCATGCTGCACACACTTTGAAAATGGAACTACTTGTGCATGGCAACAAGCCTTGAGAAAGCACTAGACTAACCAACCATGTAGGGTGTCACGTGTTGGCTGAATTCTGTCCTGAACATGGAATTGTGACAAAGAGTCTGGTAAAAAGGTAACCAGGCTCTTTTTCCGTCTAGTACACTAGGGCCTTTCTTATAGATGGTCCAGAAAATAGTCCTTGGAACAGACAATGATTTTTACCAAGCAGTTACATGCGAATGAAGGCACAGCTTTACTATCTGCTGCATGAGGGAGTTCCTTCACTCCTGCAGCGTTCATATTTAGGAGTGGGTCAAATCCTTTTTTTCAATTTGCAGTAAGCTGATGCACAACAGAATTTCTTGCTCTGTGCAGTGAGGAAAGCATGTAACAAGGAATTCCCGTGCCGTCCTCCACTGTCAGGTACTGGACAATGTAATCACATTTATGGTAACTACATTAAGATATTAAGTTAATTACATTGGTCAGCGCCTGTCAGTGCTCCTCAAAGGAACTTTTTTCCTAGCAGGGAAGCTTGTGTGATGCCTGCCTGCTATGGTGAGAGGCGGACCCTGCAATCAGGCACACCACTCAGACATCCCTGCTGGGTAGGTTGCTTTGAAGTCAGGGGTCCGGGCAATCTACCTACCTTAATTCAACTAGCATTAACTTAAATATTGCCCAGCTTCTCACTGTGCCCCTATAAGCAACTGTGCATTTGGCTTTGGGCTTTTTGTTCTGCACGCGGAGCAACGAACCAGCCCAAATTCCGCAGGCATAAAAAAAGCTAATTTCATATTTTGCATCCTGCATGGGAATTTTGCATATCTCTATTCATATTCCAGCCACTTTTAATTGCTTGTTCATACAAGGAGGAGGGGGAAGCAGTCTGGTAACTTCATAACTTCATAACAGGACTTACATTTGGGAAGGCCTGTGAGGAAAATGCCGCCCTGCAGTCATTTTAGATTATACTATTTCAAACAAGTGAGAATGCTAACTATATCTACCATCAACACAGTGTTATCTTTAGGATTTTGGAGGCTCTGGGCAAGACATATTTTGGGGGCTCCTGAACAGAACAAATTTGAATTTTACTGCCCATTTACTGCTAATTCAAGCCTGCATGATGCCAAACAATGCTAAATTATATGCTAAACTTTAACAGGGTCACAAAAACTGTTTAAATATGTATTGCCAGGACCCCAAAAATCCTTAATATGACACTGGGCAGAGAAGCAGTCAGAGAGATGTAGGCAGAGAGGAAGGGAGGTTTAGATGGAGAATTAGACTAGGCAGAAGACTAATAGAGAGAAAGTTCGCTTTCCTAAGGGGGCCCTTGGAAAGTGGGGGCCCTGGACAATTGACCAAGTTGTCCATGCCTTAAAATGTCCCCGCATCAGCATCTTGTTATTGTAACCTATTGGAATTGTCAGTTCACCTGCTCCCTGAAAAGAGTAACTACTGTATCATATTTCTCAACTCCCATCCAAGAGAATTGCACCAAAAAGTCTCCGCATCATTTAAAAGATTGGAAATGACCAATGGAATACACTAATACGAATGTTATGTTGATCGCCATTTTTCACACATAGTGTGTGACTACAGGGTGATGCTCCTGCTTCCACCCTGGGTTAGGAGTTACTAGCCAGACGAATGGATAAGAATACCTGCGAAACCGACTACAGGTTTTTATGTGTGTCTTCAGGTTGCGCTTCACTTATTGTATGCTATGCCTCGCCGTTTGCAGTGTCTCACCTCTTGCTTGTTTTTGCACTACTATTACAAATAAGTATTCATAAAGCGACTTTTTAATGTCAGGTCACTAAAGCAAGGTGACCTGGCCTGTTATTCCATGTAAGAATCATAATGTGGTAATTATAATTTCTTTTGTTACAGAGAAAAGCTCCTTCCTCATAGTGCACATACCCGGAATACCTTATTTGCATGATGTATGTTTACCACTTTGCGGGTTTGACCAAAAAATACGACGTACTGATCAAAAGTGACAGTGGTTAGACAGGTGATCGTAAAGTCCTGACGAAGGCCACCAACCCTTACCGATGTATAAAGGTTGGCGGAAACATGTTGACAATATTTAGAGTGATGGTTGGGTGAAAAGCAAGCCATTAGACCGTCAAGAGAAGTAATTTTTAATCCTGTCTGGGGGACCCAGGAATAGAATATCAAAATTAATTGGTACAATTAAGGCAGTTTTAACCCATTGATATTCTCACAGTCTTGACTCCTCCTTAATAATTGAAAATCAATCAGAACCCACTTGCTCCACCCCTGTTTATGGTCACACAGGGAGTGTAATAGCAGCCTGATGATAAAGCATGCCACTGATAGCACGTGAAGGCATTTTTTACCCAAGAAGTGGATTTTCTTGGATGGTGACTTGGTTTGTTTTTCATCAACCTTATGTGTATGGAGTGGATTTACATTCTCACAATAAGATATAGTAGAGACAGAGGAAAGACAGATGGAATCTGCACAGAGAGGGGGGCGAAGAGTAAAAGCAGAGGTGCCAAAAAAAAGACAGAGGGGCAGAGGTGAGATGAATAGGCAGATGATATGAGTAGAGACAGATGTGAGAGAGAAGAACCAGACGTGTTAGAGGAAGAACAGAGGGGGCAGAGAATTGTGGTGTTTTGTAGTTGTATCAATATAGCACTTGATATACCTAACGAGGTGCCAAAATGGATTGGCAGATAAGTAGGATGCTACACATCAAGCCATGCCTCAGAAAACTCCACTGGCTACCAATACACAAACGATGCCAATTCAAACTTCTCACACATGCATACAAGGCACTGCACAACGTAGGACCTGCATATCTTAACTGCCGCCTTCACTCCCACCAACCCACCAGACTCCTATGATAAGCTTCAATCCCCCTTGCACACACCCCTCGTATCTGCAGAAGCAGAACGGGCGGCTTAGCCTTCTCCTACATTGCACCCAAGTCATGGAACAACCTGCCTCTACACATGAGGGCCTCCTCCTTGCTTCTTGAATTCCACAAGATGCTGAGGACCTGGCTCAGCAGGTAACTCCTCTACCCCCAGAAGGCGACCTTCACACCAGCTCCAGCGCCTCGATACCCTTGTGTGATAAGTTGCACTATACAAATCCATAGAACATAACATGACAAAACCTTGCTTGAAGAGTGTTGAATTCCAGTGTGGCCTTTGTGGTAAGCATTTTGATGTGAATGATGACCAGACTGGTCCTCGTATCATGATATCAGTAACTGCGCTCAAGATAAATGAAGGACACTATGCAAGTGCTTTACTTTAACTTGTTGTTGTGTTTGGCTGGAAAGAAGCTAGAAGTCTTTTTAACGGAGGTGTTTTGGTGTCATGAGCAATGGAATGCGCGCCTCAGGTCGCTATGATCATGCAGCAATCTTGGGCCTGTAATGGAATGGAGTGGAGTGAGAGAGATACTCACTTGTGAGCGTGCCTACCATCCTTGAGAGGTACTAGATTCCGCTTCTTTGGTGTGACTGATGGGCAAAGGAGCAACCCTAGGACTGCATGGGTTTGAGGCAGGTAGGCGTAATGCTCTGTGAATCCTTTGAGAAGAGGCAGAGGACTCAGCCAAGAGATGCATTGGTTACAAGCGGCCATGGTAAATGCTGTATACAGTCCCTCCAGTAGAGTTGAGGAGCAACCCAAGGAACGCACAAGTTACAGGCAGGTAGCCATAATACTCTGTGAATCCTTAGAGAAGCAGCAGAGGACTCAACCATAGAGATGTATTGGTTACAAGCGGCCATAGTAAATGCTCTGTAGAGTCCTTCCAGGAGAGACCGAGGAGCAACCCAAGGAATGCACTAGTTACAGGCAGGTAAAACTTCACAGAGTCCACGAGGAGTGACATAGGAGACACTGACAGGATTGAACCGGATGCATGTTGCCATGGTAAATGCTTCCTAGAATCCACCCAGGAGCAAAGAAGAGCAACCCAAGGAATGCCCTGGATAAAGGCAGCCATGACAAATGGCCTGAGAGTACACATCGACAGGGAAGCAGAGATACAGCGGGGGTAGACTGCACACAGATGTGTCAAGGAGAGACAACGTGGCCAAGAGAGAAACGTGGCCAAGGAGAGACAACGTGGTCAGAAGAAAGGCCATTTAAAGTCAAGTCCTCATGTTAAGAATGGGTGCAAAGGCAATCTGAGTCCATTTTAAGACAAGTAGAAGTCAAGAGCAGAATACACTTACTCCAGTTTTAGGAAAGTCCTTACTAACAGGATTCACCAGTTAGTGACTGCTCGATTAAAGGTGAAAAACTTTAATAAAAAGCACAAAACCCTTATGTCCACCATATCCCCATTTTTAGGTCTCGCCTAGCGTTGCAGCGCGCATGCGCTGCCCGCTCTGCGAGGCTTCTTGTAATCGAGATTTCAGAAGTGGTTATTAAGGGGGCGTGGCTTGGACACCGGGCAAGATGGCGGCGTGAATACGGAGCTCCGCGGGTCTTCACATGGCTCCGTTCTGAGCGGAGAACACCTTTTTTCTGGAGTGGAGACGCGAGTGCCTGACCTGGTATTGCTGCGGGAAGCTCCCGGTCTCTCCAAATGCGGACTTCTCCGGCTTTTCAGCGTTTACGGCAAGACGAGCTGTCTTCACCTAGAACGGCCGCCATTTTGAGCTTTTGAATTTTCTACATCGCGCAGCAGAATCTCCTCAGAAGCGCTCAAATTCTTAATTCCTGAAAACACCTAATGGCTGGCTTCTCAATATGGGCAAGTGACTTCCTCTTTTGTTAACTTTCTTGAGGTTTTCATACCACTTCAAGAGATTTGATGCCATTTATTTATTAATGGCCGCCATTTTGTGATTCTTGCTTCACACTTCTTACCAACTGAAATAACAAGTGACTTTCTCTTCAACTTTTACCCTGATTGTTGACCTTTGGGTATCCTTCATATAGCTGCTCTGCTAGCGCTGCAAAAGTCTTTGGGTATTTACAATTTTTCGCTCAATAACGATACCCTTACTCAAGATGTTTTTGAAACCCTCCTTTTCTGCGCTCTAACTTTATTTCTGCTTATGCGCAGTAATCACCTATTCTAGTAAGAGCAAAGATGTTTTTGTGCCCTCATTATCCAGATTTTCCTGTTCTTATGGATTGACTTTCCTCATTACTCTTGGAGAACTTAGGTAACCTCATTACATCAATATTTCATCACTTTTCTTTACTCGCATGGTGATTTAGTTGTCTAAGAAAGTAGTCTCTGCGACATCTTTGTAGAACTGAGACTTCCATCTTCTCACAGTAAATGTTATTGTTCTTTGGATGTTCAAAATTAAATACTGCTTGCTAAGTTCCCTCTGTGTTTTCTATGGGAAGACTAAGAGACCTTAAGCTCACTACTTCCTCCAAACCTACTGCACAATCAGACTCTGACTCAGCTCTCAACGAAATGGAAGACATTTCTCCTCAGAAACCTGATCATGCGTCAGGCACCATTCCAAAATCACATCTCTCAAGTAAACTACCTGCAATTTCCACCAAGCGACCGAAAAAAGACCCTCCTTCTCCAGTGAACTCATCCTCGGCCTCCATGGATATAATCCTTGAGGAAATTCGTGCTCTGAAACCCTTCATTGAGGAAACCAACAAAACCTTGCAGCATCTGTATGAGAAATGGTCTTCGCTGGATTCGCGTATGCTTATTGTGGAACAGAAAACGGATTCTCTTCAAGTCTCGTGCTCTCGCATTTCCTTTCTGGAGTCTGAGATATCTCTGCTTAAGAAGCAATCGGAGGATTTAGAAAATCGAAATCGTAGAAATAACCTTCAAATTTATGGAGAATACAGAGGGTTCCAACTCAACCGTCTTTTTTCAAACATTCTTGCCTAAGATCTTGGATCTCTCTACTACTTCTACTCTCAATATTCAAAGGGCTCATAGACTTGGTCCCAAGATCTCTGCAAAACCTCGTGGAGTCATCATGTTTTTCTTGCAATATACCGACCTTCTCCAAGTTTTGTCTGCAGTCAAGTCCAAAAAGCAAATTTTTTGGGAGGGTCATCGCTTATTTTTCTCTCAAGATGTGGCTAAAGTTACAGCCGATCGTTGGAAAAAATTCCTTGATCTTCGCCCTCAATTGCGTTCTATAAATGCCAGATTCGGGCTTATTCATCCCTGCCTCTTCAAGGTCACCTATAAGGAAAAGACTACCACATTCGACGATCCAGCCATATTGCAGGAATTCCTTCGTCAACATGGAGCTGTCGCTATGGATACTTCAAAACCTACTTGATTTATTATCTTACTTCACCTTGTCTGATTGTTTTCTCGTATATGTAATTCCCTGATCGTTGTTTGGCATGTATTTTTGTTATGACTACTGTATTAAGATGTTTTATCTACCTATTTTTCTCTCTTTTCCCTTTCTTCGAATGTTCTATTTTATCTATATATCTTATTCTTTTCTTATACAGGTGTAATTCTTTTTTGCCGTTATCGCTTCCCTTATGGTCTCCCTCCTTTTGTTGAAGTCTCACCCATGGTCCCTCTGAGGGTTCGGCGGAGCCCTGATGGTGTCGTCGCTGTCTTCCTCTGGTGTAGCCATCCCCCATTTCGTCTTGTGTTGTAGGTATGTTTTTCAGTCGTCATTTGTATGACATGTACTGTCTTTTTGTTCTATATCTTATCTCTCTTTCTTTGGTATTCTTCTTTTTTAAGGTCTCTTCTCTCCACTGTCTTTTGTATTTTTTCTTCTTTTTTCTTTCCTCTCTTTTGTCTTCTTTATTAAACCATATGCTATATTTCTTCTACTCTTTTTTCTGTTCTACCCTCTCATTTTTTAAGTCTAATTTTCTAATTCATTCGCTCCATTTCTCTCGCCTTTTCTTCTCATTCATTTCTCAAACAACTCTCATTCGTGATCTTGTAAGCATAATGTTTGTTCATACTTTTCTCATTAAATTACATTTTGGGTCACTACCTGGAACATTAAAGGATCGAACAATCCTATTAAAAGGCAACAGGTGCTGTCCCATCTAGCAAAACTAAAAACCGACATTGCTTTACTTCAAGAATCTCATATCTCTGATGATGAAGCTTCCAAGTTGAAAAGATGCTGGGTGGGTCATGTGTTTAGTTCTCCGTCTTTAACCCCTTCGGTGCTCATGACGGAATGGTTCCGTCATGAGCACCGGTGCTCCTGTGCTCATATGAGGACAGGGGCACGAAATCCCTCTGCTGTAAACTGCAGAGGGATTTCCATTTTTTTGGGGGGCCTCGGGAGGTGGGGAAGAGCTTCCCCAACCTCCCGAGGCCAATCCCTGGTTTTCAAAGTAATGACGATCGCGCGCATGGCGCGCTGTCGTCATTACATTGAAAACTAAACTGAAACTTAGTTTCAGTTTCAATGTTTCAGTGCTCGCGGGGCTATCTCAGCCCCCGAGCACCGAAGCTACTGGGAGAGGTATTGTTGGAAAGGGGAGAATCTCCCTTTCCAATGGTACCCTTCCTAGTGGATCCCTGCTTGGGGATCACCCCAGGAGGGTGATCCCCAAGCAGGGATCCACCCACTAGCACCAGGGAGGGGGAGCGGCCCCTTGGGCAAGGGCCTTTGCTCCCCCCCCATTGTGTTTTGGGCACACCAGTCTTTCTGTCCCCCCTGGGGGGCAGATGGGGGCAGTAGCCCCCAATCTGCCCCCCCCGGGGGGACAGAAAGCCCACTAGCGCCAGGGATTTTTTTCCCAAAAATGTACTTAGGGTGGGGGCTTCCCAAAACGGGCATACCAATGCCCCCACCCCCTCACCAAAATTACAGCCTTTCTGCCCCCCTGGGGGGCAAAAGCCCACTAGACGCCAAGGATTTATTTTGCGATACCAAAGGGGATGATGGATGGAGCGCTTGAGCTAATCAAACACTCACCCCCAGTCAACTGATCTGGGTTTAATCCATCATCATGCTTTAGCTCACTCCACCACCCCAGTTCAGACATGGCCATATGCAAATCAGTCTGACCCTGTGCCTCATGGGAACAGTCCAGCCCGAACTGCCAAGCCATGTCTTCCCTGGACCGGAAACAAGCATCCTGGGACCGGTTTCTGGCTATTCAGCCGTCATCAGCCAGGCTAGCTTGAATCCAGTGGCAAAGTGAGCAAAGGACCCACGTCTGGGCATACCCTGCCAACTAAGGGCGAAAAAGCGATACCAAAGGGGATGATGGACGGAGCGCTTGAGCTAATCAAACACTCACCCCCAGTCAACTGATCTGGGTTTAATCCATCATCATTCTTTAGCTCACTCCACCACCCAGTTCAGACATGGCCATATGCAAATCAGTCTGACCCTGTGCCTCATGGGAACAGTCCAGCCCGAACTGCCAAGCCATGTCTTCCCTGGACCGGAAACAAGCATCCTGGGACCGGTTTCTGGCTATTCAGCCGTCATCAGCCAGGCTAGCTTGAATCCAGTGGCAAAGTGAGCAAGGGACCCACGTCTGGGCATACCCTGCCAACTAAGGGCGAACAAAGCGATACCAAAGGGGATGATGGACGGAGCGCTTGAGCTAATCAAACACTCACCCCCAGTCAACTGATCTGGGTTTAATCCATCATCATTCTTTAGCTCACTCCACCACCCCAGTTCAGACATGGCCATATGTAAATCAGTCTGACCCTGTGCCTCATGGGAACAGTCCAGCCCGAACTGCCAAGCCATGTCTTCCCTGGACCGGAAACAAGCATCCTGGGACCGGTTTCTGGCTATTCAGCCATCATCAGCCAGGCTAGCTTGAATCCAGTGGAAAGTGAGCAAGGGACCCACGTCTGGGCATACCCTGCCAACTAAGGGCGAACAAAGCGATACCAAAGGGGATGATGGACGGAGCGCTTGAGCTAATCAAACACTCACCCCCAGTCAACTGATCTGGGTTTAATCCATCATCATTCTTTAGCTCACTCCACCACCCCAGTTCAGACATGGCCATATGCAAATCAGTCTGACCCTGTGCCTCATGGGAACAGTCCAGCCCGAACTGCCAAGCCATGTCTTCCCTGGACCGGAAACAAGCATCCTGGGACCGGTTTCTGGCTATTCAGCCGTCATCAGCCAGGCTAGCTTGAATCCAGTGGCAAAGTGAGCAAGGGACCCACGTCTGGGCATACCCTGCCAATTAAGGGCGAACAAAGCGATACCAAAGGGGATGATGGACGGAGCGCTTGAGCTAATCAAACACTCACCCCCAGTCAACTGATCTGGGTTTAATCCATCGTCATTCTTTAGCTCACTCCACCACCCCAGTTCAGACATGGCCATATGCAAATCAGTCTGACCCTGTGCCTCATGGGAACAGTCCAGCCCGAACTGCCAAGCCATGTCTTCCCTGGACCGGAAACAAGCATCCTGGGACCGGTTTCTGGCTATTCAGCCGTCATCAGCCAGGCTAGCTTGAATCCAGTGGCAAAGTGAGCAAGGGACCCACGTCTGGGCATACCCTGCCAACTAAGGGCGAACAAAGCGATACCAAAGGGGATGATGGACGGAGCGCTTGAGCTAATCAAACACTCACCCCCAGTCAACTGATCTGGGTTTAATCCATCATCATTCTTTAGCTCACTCCACCACCCCAGTTCAGACATGGCCATATGCAAATCAGTCTGACCCTGTGCCTCATGGGAACAGTCCAGCCCGAACTGCCAAGCCATGTCTTCCCTGGACCGGAAACAAGCATCCTGGGACCGGTTTCTGGCTATTCAGCCGTCATCAGCCAGGCTAGCTTGAATCCAGTGGCAAAGTGAGCAAGGGACCCACGTCTGGGCATACCCTGCCAACTAAGGGCGAACAAAGCGATACCAAAGGGGATGATGGACGGAGCGCTTGAGCTAATCAAACACTCACCCCCAGTCAACTGATCCGGGTTTAATCCATCATCATTCTTTAGCTCACTCCACCACCCCAGTTCAGACATGGCCATATGCAAATCAGTCGGACCCTGTGCCTCATGGGAACAGTCCAGCCCGAACTGCCAAGCCATGTCTTCCCTGGACCGGAAACAAGCATCCTGGGACCGGTTTCTGGCTATTCAGCCGTCATCAGCCAGGCTAGCTTGAATCCAGTGGCAAAGTGAGCAAGGGACCCACGTCTGGGCATACCCTGCCAACTAAGGGCGAACAAAGCGATACCAAAGGGGATGATGGACGGAGCGCTTGAGCTAATCAAACACTCACCCCCAGTCAACTGATCTGGGTTTAATCCATCATCATTCTTTAGCTCACTCCACCACCCCAGTTCAGACATGGCCATATGCAAATCAGTCTGACCCTGTGCCTCATGGGAACAGTCCAGCCCGAACTGCCAAGCCATGTCTTCCCTGGACCGGAAACAAGCATCCTGGGACCGGTTTCTGGCTATTCAGCCGTCATCAGTCAGGCTAGCTTGAATCCAGTGGCAAAGTGAGCAAGGGACCCACGTCTGGGCATACCCTGCCAACTAAGGGCGAACAAAGCGATACCAAAGGGGATGATGGACGGAGCGCTTGAGCTAATCAAACACTCACCCCCAGTCAACTGATCTGGGTTTAATCCATCATCATTCTTTAGCTCACTCCACCACCCCAGTTCAGACATGGCCATATGCAAATCAGTCTGACCCTGTGCCTCATGGGAACAGTCCAGCCCGAAATGCCAAGCCATGTCTTCCCTGGACCGGAAACAAGCATCCTGGGACCGGTTTCTGGCTATTCAGCCATCATCAGCCAGGCTAGCTTGAATCCAGTGGCAAAGTGAGCAAGGGACCCACGTCTGGGCATACCCTGCCAACTAAGGGCGAACAAAGCGATACCAAAGGGGATGATGGACGGAGCGCTTGAGCTAATCAAACACTCACCCCCAGTCAACTGATCTGGGTTTAATCCATCATCATTCTTTAGCTCACTCCACCCCCCCAGTTCAGACATGGCCATATGCAAATCAGTCTGACCCTGTGCCTCATGGGAACAGTCCAGCCCGAACTGCCAAGCCATGTCTTCCCTGGACCGGAAACAAGCATCCTGGGACCGGTTTCTGGCTATTCAGCGGTCATCAGCCAGGCTAGCTTGAATCCAGTGGCAAAGTGAGCAAGGGACCCACGTCTGGGCATACCCTGCCAACTAAGGGCGAACAAAGCGATACCAAAGGGGATGATGGACGGAGCGCTTGAGCTAATCAAACACTCACCCCCAGTCAACTGATCTGGGTTTAATCCATCATCATTCTTTAGCTCACTCCACCACCCCAGTTCAGACATGGCCATATGCAAAACAGTCGGACCCTGTGCCTCATGGGAACTGTCCAGCCCGAACTGCCAAGCCATGTCTTCCCTGGACCGGAAACAAGCATCCTGGGACCGGTTTCTGGCTATTCAGCCGTCATCAGCCAGGCTAGCTTGAATCCAGTGGCAAAGTGAGCAAGGGACCCACGTCTGGGCATACCCTGCCAACTAAGGGCGAACAAAGCGATACCAAAGGGGATGATGGACGGAGCGCTTGAGCTAATCAAACACTCACCCCCAGTCAACTGATCTGGGTTTAATCCATCATCATTCTTTAGCTCACTCCACCACCCCAGTTCAGACATGGCCATATGCAAATCAGTCTGACCCTGTGCCTCATGGGAACAGTCCAGCCCGAACTGCCAAGCCATGTCTTCCCTGGACCGGAAACAAGCATCCTATTGGCAGGGTATGCCCAGACGTGGGTCCCTTGCTCACTTTGCTCACTTCTGGGATGGAAAACGATGGGGGACCCACGCAAGCCATACCTCGCTGGACTCCCCCGGGTGTCTAGTTTTCAGAAATGTGTGGGTTTGGTAGGTTTCCCAAGAAGGCCACCGAGACCGGGGCCAAAAACCCAGGTGACTCCCCTTGCAAAACCAGGTTGTTTTGTGATAGGTCATTTTGATGTCTCCTCAATACGTTTTGGGCCCTTGCCTGTTGCGGGTACTTGACCCACCCATGCGTGTGAGGTATCATTTTTATCGGGAGACCTGAGGAAACACTGGGTGGTAGGAAATTTATGGACAACAAAGAATCCGCGGGTCTCAAGGAAAAATCTATATAAAGAGACAGGCGTCACAGCAGTACACACAACAGGAGAAAAAGAGAAAACGGGGGATCTCAATTAAGAGGACGGATTCCCATCACCCACCGAAGTGGCATGCTTCATCATTTGGGGATCTCCTCTCGGCTGCACACTAGTGCAACCAAGGAGCTACAACTCCTGACTAGTATACAGGAGGAGCTCGCGGATGTTTTTCAACTATGATCCAGGACTAGATCACCTAAGATCACTGAAGCATAAGGCAGTATGGTGAGTGTTCGGTGCAGTGTAAAAGAAAAAGTGAAGTAAAATTGACTACCAAGTGACAACGAATTTATTAAGATCACGTGGTGTCAATGGTTAAAAAGCAGTAAGCGCGCAATCTAACTACAAATACAGGCGCGCTAGTGAAGAGGTCTACATGTTTCAGCCACTACCGATCTAACTGTGATCAAGGCTTTCTTCAGGACCTAATTGTAACTACTGCACTATAATCATAAAACAAAATTATGCAAACACTGAAAAGAACGATACAACCATATACCTGTGTACGTAAATATATTGGCACTATAGGCATTGGTGTGGTACTCCTGTTGAAAAAGATAAAAAGTTTTTTGAATATATATGTGTACATACTGAAAAGGTCTATATCATTATATAAAAGAACACATTACATTGCAATGTGCACATGCTATAGGTCCTCACAGTAATTAAAAGAAAACTCTACAGCGAAACACCTTACCCGTATCAAAATCGGGAGGGAACTCGCCGCTCCTGGCAACCGCTCAGGGCGTGAGGCAACGCTCTGTGAATTAAAAACAGGGGGAAGAAAAGCTAAGCCCACAAAAGATGGAATTTAAATGTAAAAAGTGGTAGGCCAAGCATGCACCACCACTCTAATCATGTAGGTTTGTTGAGAGTTCTATAAGGCACCAGCAGAAGTTTTGCTATTGAGATAGTTTTTAGATATTTTTAAGAAATAAACAGTCTGGTGTAAACTGTTATTCAAAGACAGCAGATTTCAAGCAGTCTAAGGGTGACGTGAACTGCCAGCAGAACTATTGATATTAATATTAAGCAGAACCATAGAGACCAGGAACGCTTCTGACAAGGGGAGAACACACAATATAGTAGACCCCTCGTGATAACATCCAAAACAGAGTCTGAACAAGTCAAACACTCCAGACTACGAGCTCATCACCTCTGAGATTGCACACCCTCCAATGGCCTCCTTCACTTATGGCAGTGTATAAATAAATGTGTGAAAACACACAGAGATCGCTCTTACCTGCTCCGTCGTTACCCCGGGCCGGATCCTGAGAGTCACGAGCAGTGACGTCTGGTCGGGGCAGGAGCTTAAGTACAGTTATCCATTATTGCAAAATACCCACACCTGTGGGGAGTCGCATAAAGTGACGTAAACCGCGTCGTAACCACATGACGCGAGACACGGTTGTTAAGAACTACAAATGAGTCCCCGGAAAACCGGGAATTGTAGTTTTTAACATGGCAGCTAGTGTTTATGACTATTCTTGGCATCCAAAGACATTTGATACGTGGTAAAGCCTTTATCCCACGTAGTTTGAAACGCTACAATTCAGAATTCGGCAACAGTGTAAAAACCCTGTATAATCCCGCTCAATTGAATAAACGGCAGCCAAAATACATTGGTAGTCGCAAACATTGTTCAAGCTAACTCAACCCTCATCACTCAAATATGTATCAAGAATGCACCAAAGACCGTAAATTTGGGGTGGACTTTAAAATACGAAACCAATAATGATGACACTCTGTCTTCCACAGTGCATATTACATTGATCAACCACTCACCCTGGTAATGTCAGAGTATAACAAAACATTTTTTATACCCAAAGAGCGTGCTATGAGTGTTTCTGGACTTAGAAGGTGCGCAGCTAAATAAGGATCCAAGGAATGGCATCATTTAACCCATCCACATCAACCTGGTACCGTCAGAGTATACCAAAACATTTTTTATATATACCCAAAGAGCGTACTATGAGTGTTTCTGGACTTAGAAGGTGCGTAGCTAAATTAGGGTCCAAGGAATGGCATCATTTAACCCATCCACATCACTACGCAACTTAAACACCCAACGTTGCTCCTTCCTAAATAGAAAGGAGGTGATATCAGTAATCTGTCTTGGTATATATGGCTGTTCAAGAACAGTCCAACTCAAATCCTCAGGTTTGTGATTGTGTTCGAGGAAATGGTTGGTCAAACGAGTAGATTGTTTTTTTACACCTAATGGTGCTCTTATGCTCCTTTATCCTTTGCTTGACCTTCCGTGTCGTCATACCAACATATGTCTTCGAGCAAGGGCATGTTATTAAATAAATAACTCTTTCACTGTTACAGTTGGTATGCTTCATCTGTCTCCAAGGTCTCTGAGTTCCAATGTCAACCTCAGTAGTGTGCCTAGTTTGTGGGCAGACAGTGCATGTACCACACGGATAGTGTCCCTGGACCGGGGGCATGTTCCAGAGTGTAGTAGGTCCCGGTTCTGAGATACCTCTCGGTCGTGTATGGACAAGACAATCACGTAGGTTCTTGCTCCTTTTGAAAGAAAAGAGAGGTGGAGATATCTTGTTCTGTCCAACATTAAGAATGCGCCAATGTCTGCGCACAATCTTCTGGATTTGATTCGATTGAGTACTAAAGGTGTTTACACAGGTAAGCCTTGGTAATGATGGTTTGGGCACAGTAGGTTCTATGAGTGCTTCGCGATTGTTATTTGAAGCTCTCTTGTAAGATTGTCGTAACAACCTCTTGGGGTACTTTCTAGCTCGAAGATTACGAGAAAGCACCGTGGCATGTTTCCTAAAGTCATCCAAGGTGGAACAATTCCTCCGAAGACGAAGGAACTGACCGAATGGTAGCCCTTCACGTAAGGATTTAGGATGGAAACTATCGTATGTCAACAATGAGTTCCTGGCCATGGGCTTCGTATACAGTTCACTTTGTAGGCCCCTAGCTGATGAATAAATACGCAAATCAAGGAACGGCAAATTCGTCTTGCTTACGTCCATTGTAAAATTCAAATAGTCGTTCTGTGTGTTCAGCCAAACATGGAAAGAATTGAGGGTGATCAAATCTCCTCTCCATATGACGAATATGTCGTCTATATAGCGCTTCCATTCTATAACATTGCTGCGAAAGGGGTTCATCTCCACAAGTACACAATTTTGTTCAAATAAATGGACATAAAGATTGGCCAAACTGGGGGCAAAAACACTGCCCATCGATGTGCCTGATATCTGGAGGTACATCTGATCCTCAAATCTGAAAAAAATTTCAGTCATTGCCAGCCTGGCACATTCCATAATAAATGGAACTGGTGTACTTAGGGTCCCTGGTCTCTGATCAAGAAGTGACCTAATTGCATCTAATGTTTCTACCTGAGGGATACAAGTATAGAGGGATTCCACGTCAAAACTGACGAGGAAATCCGTCTCGATGTTAAAATTAATCCCTGGCAGTAGTTGTAAAACATCCTTTGTGTCTTGCAGGTAAGTAGGCATCGCTTTAACTAAAGGTTTTAAAAAGTGATCCACAAAGGTGGAAAGAGGTTCCAAAAGCGAGCCTATACCCGAAATAATGGGTCTGCCAGGAGGGGGACGCTGAGGCTTGTGCACTTTAGGAAGCACATAAAAGTAAGGCATCACAGGGTGAGTGGTTAGCAAATAGTTAGCCTCATGAGTTGACACCCACCCTTCAACTCTTGCTTCCTCTACTAATTCACTGATCTCCATAGTAAGTCTATCTGTGGGATCTGTAGTCAATAATCGATAAGACCTGGCATCCGTCAACTGTCTCAAGCATTCATTCCGATACTCGGAGGTATCCAAGATAACAATAGCCCCGCCCTTATCTGCGGGCTTTATAGTGATTAGGGCAAGCTCCGTGGAGATGTGGGAGGGCTCCAATGCACTTGTGCTTGCTGTCCCCTTCTTTTTCCTCGGGAGCGGCCATGGCCCTATCCTAAAAAAGACTGATTTTGATTTTGGAAATACTGCGGAGGTGGATTGAAAGGTATCATTTGCGGATGGAAAGGTGCACTAGGATACTGCCACGGTGTAGGAGGCCACCATTGAGCTTGCTGTTGGCCTCTCCACTGTCTCCTATTATTGCCACCCCTACCTCTAGTCTGTGATGCCACCTGTTCTGAGGAATCAGAATCACTTGACCAAGTCTCTGACCCTGACGATGAATAGTTAGAGCCATATCTCCTGCCTTTTATTGAATTCCGGGGGTTTGTAGCTGTCATGGGTATAAGGATACACCTTTTCTAATGAAAAGCGCGCCAAATCCTTTTTGAACTTTTCAATCTTAGTAAGGAGAATGCTATCTTTAAATTCCTTATTTGATTTGTTTGTTTCCTCCATGTTTTTCTTGAAGGCTACATTGGATAGTGTAGTTTTAATCTGCCCCTCAAGTACCTGAATTTCAATAAGTATGGCATCGGCGATGCGTTTCGCGGTGCTGATAATCAGAATCAGCCAGTCGCGAGTGCATCGCCAAGCTATTAATGACCAGTCCTTAAGAAATTGTCTATCATTCAAAAGCAGTCTCGGGGCATTTGTAACAATCAAACCCGTAGGAGCGCAATTACCACGGAGATACTCCGTCATAATCGCGCCATGAACACTAGTACGGGTATGTGATTTTTTAAGAATCAAAAGTTTAGGCCAATCCTCACCAACACTGACCCCTAAGGTAGCAATGGAGTCAATGATGCTTGGAGTGGTGGTCAAGATTGCTCTTGCCATCTCATCATCAAATGACAAACCTGCAAATTCTGCCATGGTGCAAACTCAAAACAAAACCACAATGATTAATAGAATACACTAGAGCGTAAATGGGCGCCACAAAAATACTGTGTGCCGTGAATACGGACCCGCAGCCTCAGCTGCTCAAGAACAATACAATACCAGATAAATAGAGGGTCCAAGGGAAAATTTATAGACCTGCGCGGATAAATCCCCTCACCAATTATAACAACAACAAAGAATCCGCGGGTCTCAAGGAAAAATCTATATAAAGAGACAGGCGTCACAGCAGTACACACAACAGGAAATTTATGGATCCACATGGATTCCAGAACTTTCCCACACAGAAATTTGAGAAAAAAGTGATTTTTTCAGCTACATTCGAGGTTTGCAGGGCATTCTGGGTAGGAAAACGTTGGGGGATCCACACAAGCCATACCTCGCTGGACTCCCCCGGGTGTCTAGTTTTTCAGAAATGTGTGGGTTTGGTAGTTTTCCAAGATGGCCGCTGAGCCAGGGGCCAAAAACCCAGGGACCCCCCTTGCAAAACCATGTTGTTTTGCAAACCTCAAATTTTGATGAAAAAATCACTTTTTTCTCAAATTTCTGTGTGGGTAAGTTCTGGAATCTATGTGGATCCACAAATTTCCAACCACCCAGCGTTCCCCCAGGTCTCCCGATGAAAATGGTATCTTACTCGCGTGGCTGGGTCAAGTAACTGCGACAGGCAAGGGCCCAAAACGTATTGAGGAGACATCAAAATGACCTATCACAAAACAACCTGGTTTTGCAAGGGGGGTCACCTGGGTTTTTGGCCCCGGGCTCGGTGGCCATCTTGGAAAACTACCAAACCCACACATTTCTTACAACTAGACACCCGGGGGAGTCCAGCGAGGTATGGCTTGCATGGATCCCCCAAAGTTTTCCTACCCAGAATGCCCTGCAAACCTCAAATTTAGCTGAAAAAAATCATTTTTTTCTCAAATTTCTGTGTGGGAAAGTTCTGGAATCCACATGGATCCACAAATTTCCTAGTACCCAGCGTTCCCTCAGGTCTCCCGATAAAAATGATACCTCACTCGCGTGGGTGGGTGAAGTACCCGCGACAGGCAAGGCCCAAAACGTATTGAGGAGACATCAAAATGACCTATCACAAAACAACCTGGTTTTGCAAGGGGGGTCACCTGGGTTTTTGGCCCCGGGCTCGGCGGCCATCTTGGAAAACTACCAAGCCCACACATGTCTGAAAGCTAGACACCCGGGGGAGTCCAGCAAGGTATGGCTTGCGTGGATCCCCCAACATTTTCCTACCCAGAATGCCCTGCAAACCTCAAATTTAGCTGAAAAAAATCACTTTTTTCTCAAAATCTGTGTGGGAAAGGTCTGGAATCCACGTGGATCCACAAATTTCCTACCACCCAGCGTTCCCTCAGGTCTCACGGTACAAATGATACCTCACTCGCGTGGGTGGGTCAAGTACCCGCGACAGGCAAGGGCCCAAAACTTATTGAGGAGACATCAAAATGACCTATCACAAAACAACCTGGTTTTGCAAGGGGAGTCACCTGGGTTTTTGGCCCCGGGCTCGGCGGCCATCTTGGAAAACTACCAAACCCACACATTTCTGAAAACTAGACACCCGGGGGAGACCAGCGAGGTATGGCTTGCGTGGATCCCCCAAAGTTTTCCTACCCAGAATGCCTTGCAAACCTCATATTTAGCTGAAATAAATCACTTTTTTCTCACATTTCTGTGTGGGAAAGTTCTGGAATCCACGTGGATCCACAAATTTCCTACCACCCAGCGTTCCCCCAAGTCTCCCGATAAAAATGATACCTCACTCCCGTGGGTGGGTTAAGTACCCGCGACAGGCAAGGGCCCAAAACGTATTGAGGAGACATCAAAATGACCTATCACAAAACAACCTGGTTTTGCAAGGGGGGGGGTCACCTGGGTTTTTGGCCCCGGGCTCAGAGGCCATCTTGGAAAGCTACCAAACCCACACATTTCTGAAAACAAACACCCGGGGGAGTCCAGCGAGGTATGGCTTGCGTGGATCCCCCAACATTTTCCTACCCAGAATGCCCTGCAAACCTAAAATTTAGCTGAAACAAACACATTTTCCACATATGTTTGGGTGGAATCACCATGCCGGCACAAATGTCCTACCGCACAGCGTTCCCCTTAGTCTCACGAGTAAAATGATACCTCACTTGTGTGGATGGGGCAATGGCCTGTGACTGGGAAGAGCCCAAAACATAAGGAATAAGGGTATAGCACCGAGAATTCTAAGCGCTACATTTTTTTTAAAAATACGTTTTTAGCCAATTCTGCATTTGACACCCACACAAGTGAGGTATCATTTTACTCGGGACACTAAGGAGAACGATGTGGGGTAGGACATTTGTGCCGCCATGGTGATTCCACACAAAATGTGTGGAAAATGTGTTTTTTTCAACTAAATTTGAGGTTTGCAGGGGATTCTGGTTGGGAAACGTTGGGGGATCCATGCAAGCCATACCTCATTGGACTCCCCACGTTGTCTAGTTTTCAGAAATGTGTGGGTTTGGTAGGTTTCCCTAGATGGCGGCGAGCCTGGGGCCAAACCCCAGGTGCCCCCCCCAAAACCAGGTAGTTTTGTTATAGGTAATTTTGAAGTCTCCACAGTACGATTTGGGCCATTTCCTGTTGCAGCCACTATGCCTACCCACACAAGTGAGGTACCATTTTTATCAGGAGACCTGGGGGAACGCTGGGTGGGAAGAAATGTGTGTCAGCCCAGTGATCCTACAACTTTTCCACACAGAAATGTGACAAAAAATAGATTTTTTCAACAAAATTTGAGGTTTGCAGGGGATTCTGGATAGGGAAATGTTGGGGGACCCACGCAAGCCATACCTTGCTGGACTCCCCCGCGTGTCTAGTTTTCAGAAATGTGTGGGTTTGGTAGGTTTCCCTAGGTGGCCGCCGAGACCGGGGCCAAAAACTCATGGGACCCCCTTGCAAAACCAGGTTGTTTAGTAATAGATAATTTTGATGTCGCCTCAATAGGTTTTGGGCCCTTGCCTGTCGCGGGTACTTGACCCACCCACGCGAGTGAGGTACCATTTTTATTGGGAGACCTGGGGGAATGCTGTGTAGAAGGAAATTTGTGGATCCACGCAGATTCCACAACTTTCCCACACAGAAATTTGAGAAAAAAGTGATTATTTCAGCTAAATTTGAGGTTTGCAGGGGATTCTGGGTAGGGAAATGTTGGGGGACCCATGCAAGCCATACCTTGCTGGACTCCCCCGGGTGTCTAGTTTTCAGAAATGTGTGGGTTTGGTAGGTTTCCCTAGATGGCCGCCGAGCCCGGGCCAAAAATTCATGGGACCCCCCTTGCAAAACCAGGTTGTTTTGTGATAGGTAATTTTGAAGTCGCCTCAATAGGTTTTGGGCCCTTGCCTCTCGCGGGCACTTGACCCACCCACACAAGTGAGGTACCAATTTTCTCGGAAGACTTTGGGGAATGCGGGCTGAGTGGAATTTTGTTGATCCACACAGATTCCAGAACTTTCCAGCACAGAAATGTGAGGAAAATGTGTTTTTTGTGACAAATTATGAGGTTTGCAAGGGATTCTGGGTAACAGAACCTGGTGAGAGCCAGACAAGTCACCCCATCCTGGATTCTCGTGGGTGTCTAGTTTTCAAAAATGTATAGGTTTGCTAGGTTTCCCTAGGTGCTGGCAGAGCTAGGGTTCAAAATCTACAGCTAGGCACTTTGCAAAAAAAGGGTCCGTTTTCACCGTGAAAATGTGTTGCGTCCACGTTGCGTTTTGGGCCGTTTCCTGTCGCGGGCACTAGACCTACCCACACAAGTGGGGTACCATTTTTCTCGGAAGACTTTGGGGAATGCGGGGTGGGTGGAATTTTGTGGATCCACGCAGATTCCAGAACTTTCCACCACAGAAATGTGAGGAAAATGTGTTTTTTTTTTACAAATTTTGAGGTTTGCAAGGGATTCTGGGTAACAGAACCTAGTGAGAGTCAGACAAGTCACCCCATCCTGGATTACCCTGGGTGTCTAGTTTTCAAAAATGTATAGGTTTGCTAGGTTTCCCTAGGTGCCGGCAGATTTAGGGTTCAAATTCTACAGCTAGGCACTTTGCAAAATAGTTTCAGTTTTCACTGTAAAATGTCGTGTGTCCACGTTGCATTTTGGGCCGTTTCCTGTCGCCGGCACTAGGCCTACCCACACAAGTGAGGTACCATTTTTCTCGGAAGACTTTGGGGAACGCGGGGTGGGTGGAATTTTGTGGATCTACGCAGATTCCAGAACTTTCCACCACAGAAATGTGAGGAAAATGTGGGGTTTTTTTTACAAATTTTCAGGTTTGTAAGGGATTCTGGGTAACAGAACCTGGTGAGAGCCAGTCAACTCACCCCATCCTGGATTCCCCTGGGTGTCTAGTTTTCAAAAATGTATAGGTTTGCTAGGTTTCCCTAGGTGCTGGCAGAGTTAGGGTTCAAAATCTAGAGCTAGGCACTTTGCAAAAAAAGGGTCCGTTTTCACTGTGAAAATGTGGTGTGTCCACGTTGCGTTTTGGGCCGTTTCCTGTTGCGGGCCCTAGGCCTACCCACACAAGTGAGGTACCATTTTTCTCGGAAGACTTTGAGGAACGCGGGGTGGGTGGAATTTTGTGGATCCACGCAGATTCCAGAACTTTCCACCACAGAAATGTGAGGAAAATTTGTTTTTTTTAAAAAAGTTTTAGGTTTGCAAGGAATTCTGGGTAACAGAACCTGGTGAGAGCCAGTCAAGTCACCCCATCCTGGATTCCCCTGGGTGTCTAGTTTTCAAAAATGTATAGGTTTGCTAGGTTTCCCTAGGTGCTGGCAGAGTTAGGGTTCAAAATCTAGAGCTAGGCACTTTGCAAAAAAGGGTCCTTTTTCACTGTGAAAATGTGGTGTGTCCATGTTGCGTTTTGGGCCGTTTCCTGTCGCGGGCCCTAGGCCTACCCACACAAGTGAGGTGCCATTTTTCTCGGAAGACTTTGGGGAACGCGCAGTGGGTGGAATTTTGTGGATCCATGCAGATTCCAGAACTTTCCACCACAGAAATGTGAGGAAAATTTGTTTTTTTAAAAAACGTTTTAGGTTTGCAAGGAATTCTGGCTAACAGAACCTGGTGAGAGCCAGTCAAGTCATCCCATCCTGGATTCCCCTGGGTGTCTAGTTTTCAAAAATGTATAGGTTTGCTAGGTTTCCCTAGGTGCTGGCAGAGTTAGGGTTCAAAATCTAGAGCTAGGCACTTTGCAAAAAAAGGGTCCTTTTTCACTGTGAAAATGTGGTGTGTCCATGTTGCGTTTTGGGCCGTTTCCTGTTGCGGGCCCTAGGCCTACCCACACAAGTGAGGTGCCATTTTTCTCGGAAGACTTTGGGGAACGCGCAGTGGGTGGAATTTTGTGGATCCATGCAGATTCCAGAACTTTCCACCACAGAAATGTGAGGAAAATTTGTTTTTTTTAAAAACGTTTTAGGTTTGCAAGGAATTCTGGCTAACAGAACCTGGTGAGAGCCAGTCAAGTCATCCCATCCTGGATTCCCCTGGGTGTCTAGTTTTCAAAAATGTATAGGTTTGCTAGGTTTCCCTAGGTGCTGGCAGAGTTAGGGTTCAAAATCTACAGATAGGCACTTTGCAAAAAAAGGGTCCGTTTTCACTGTGAAAATGTTGTGTGTCCACGTTGCGTTTTGGGCCGTTTCCTGTCGCGGGCACTAGGCCTACCCACACAAGTGAGGTACCATTTTTCTCGGAAGACTTTGGAGAACGCGGGGTCGGGGGAATTTTGTGGATCCACGCAGATTCCAGAACTTTCCACCACAGAAATGTGAGGAAAATGTGTTTTTTTAAACAAATTTTTAGGTTTGCAAGGGATTCTGGGTAATAGAACCTGGTGACAGCCAGTCAAGTCACCCCATCCTGCATTTACCTGGGTGTCTAGTTTTCAAAAATGTATAGGTTTGCTAGGTTTCCCTAGGTGCCGGCAGAGCTAGGGTTCAAAATCTACAGCTAGGCACGCTACAAAAAAAGGGTCAGTTTTCACTGTAAAAATAAAGTGTGTCCACGTTGCGTTTTGATCCGTTTCCTGTCGCGGGCACTAGGCCTACCCACACAAGTGAGGTACCATTTTTATTGGGAGACTTAGGGTAACACAGAATTGTAGAGCAACTGTTATTACCTATTGACTTTCGATGCATTTCTGGCTTCCAAATGAAAGATAATGTGTAAAAAGAAGTCATTTTGAAAAATGACCTATAATTCTCATGCTAGTATGGGTACTCACAATTTCGGAAATGTGCAAATATCTACTGTTTCTAAACTCTATATTTTGTTCCAATTTCAGAAATACATAGGTGTCTTTCATACCGATTTTTCCATGTATATATTTTCCCAAAATAATTGCTATATACCCGGTACATAATAAAAAACTATTGCAAGACGCTGCTCAGTTATTGGCTCTGGGTTCGTCGGGTTCTTGGTGAACCTACAAGTCCTATATATCCCCACAACCAGAAAGGTCCAGCGGATGTAACGGTATATTGCTTTCAAACAGCTGTCATAATTAGAAGAAGTTACAGGTGAAAACGTTGACACAAATGGCTGTTTTTTTCAACTAATTTTCAATTTGTCCTATATTCAACGGTTAGTTTCTATAAAGAAACCTTGAAGGATCTACACAAATGACCCCTTGCTGAATTCAGAATTCTGTCTACTTTTCTAAAATGTATAGCTTTCCAGGCTCCATTATTGCTTTTATACCCATTTCTACCATTAACTGGAAAGAGGTTGAAAGCACACAAAATAGGAAAATAGGCTTTGTCCCAGAAAAATGCCACAACTGTGTAAAAAATTTTGGTTTTCTGACAAAAGTCTGCTTGTCCCTGAAAGCTGGGAAGATGGTGATTTCAGCACCACAACCCCTTTTTTGGTACCATTTGCAGGGAAAAAACCAGACGCTTTCATCTGTAGCCCTTTTTTCCCATTTAAAAAAAAGAAGAATTACCTGTATTTTGGCTAATTTCTGGGTCCCCTCCAGGGGAATCCACAAACCCTGGGTACCTTTAGGATCCCCATGATGTTGGAAAAAAAGGACGCAAATTTGGCGTGGATACCTTATGTGGTCAAAACGTTACAGGGGCCTAAGCGCGAACTACCCCAAATAGCCAAAAAAAGGCTTAGCACAGGGGGGGAAAAGGCCTAGCAGGGAAGGGGTTAAATAAGAAAAATGGAGTTTTGATTTTATGTCATAAAAAATTGCATGTTTCAGTTTTTCACCAGGAAGCTGATACTGAAGGTCGTTGGGTTATTGTTAAACTTCTTATAGATAAGATTCCTTTAGTTATTTTTAATGTTTACGGCCCTATTTTGGTCGATAAGGTTTTCTGGATAAATGTTTCTAACAAATTACGTACATATGATGATGAGTACATTATATTTGGTGGTGACTGTAACCAAATTCTTGATCCCATTTTAGATAGGAACTCTAGAGTTAAGTTTGTCCCCTCTAAAATGCATTCACAATTTACTTCCACAGTACGACACAGTGCGTTTGTTGACATTTGGCGTCTTTGCCATCCTGACCTTAGAGAATATAGTTTTTATTCGGCCCCACATCATTCACAATCTCGTATTGATTACCTTTTCCTCAGCAAATCACTGGCCCAACATGCCATTCAATCTGAAATTGGTTCAATCCTAATCTCAGACCATGCCCCCGTACTTGTTGATATTGATCTCATCCCTTTTTCACCTCACCCGGGCAGATGGTGTTTTAACAATTCCCTACTCCTTGACCCTAATTTCTGTCAAAAATTCAACTCCTTTGCCTCTGAATTTTTTACTATTAACAATTCCCCGGACTCTCCCTTTGTTATGGTATGGGACTCCTTTAAAGCAGCGGCCAGAGGTTTTATTATAAATTTTGTTTCATAAAAGAAAAAAGCCTTAGAAATCCAATCCTCTCAATTACTTAATAAAATTAAACAATTAGAATATACATATTATCATTCTAATAATGAGTCCTCTATGAAAAACCTTATCGAGGCTAAACTTACTTTTAATAAATTATCTACGGAATCTGCTTCCAACTACCTATTGAAAAGTAGCTCTCGTTATTATGGAGGCCAAAACAAAATGGGGAAATTACTAGCTAACTACTTGAAAGTAAGAAAGGAAAGAACAAGAATAGAGTCTTTGAAAGGTCCTACCGGTACTCCCATTTTTAAGGATGAAGATATTTTGAATGAATTTGTTTCCTTTTACAAGAACCTATATACTCCTGAATCGTCACCAGATCAATCTGATCTTCTTACCTATTTTCGTTCCATCCCCTCTCCCCCTTCTAATCACATTGATTTTGAGTCTTTAGGAGTTGATATTTCTTTAGCAGATATATCCCATGCTAGCTCAGTGTTACGTCGTGGGAAGGCGCCCGGACCAGATGGTTTTACCATTGAATTTTACAACCATTTTGAGAAAATTCTTTTGCCTAATCTCTTACTTTTATTCCAATCTTTCTCTGATGAAGGATCTTCTCTGGGCTCTTTTCAGGAAGCGTTGATCTGCTTAATTCCTAAGAAAGATAAGCACCATTCTCTATGTAAGAACTATCGGCCTATTTCTTTAGTTAACACTGATTATAAGATCTTTGCTAAGATTTTGGCTCTTCGTATCGATCCTATTTTGCCTGATCTTATTGGCCCTGAACAATCAGGTTTCGTTAAAGGGAGACTGGCTTCTGACAATTCTCGGGTCTTTTTTAATGTTCTAAGCAAGTCTTCTTCCTTGGCTCATCCGATTGCCGCGATCACCTTAGATGCTGAAAAAGCATTTGATAGGATTGGTTGGGATTTTATGTTTCATGCTTTGAAGTGGGCTGGCTTTCCTCCCAATTTCATTGCTTTAATTTCTTTATTATATTCAGGTCCCCGTGCTTCAATTTTCGTTAACGGTAAAACTTCTGATTATTTCCCCTTACGTAGGGGGGTAAGACAGGGTTGCCCTTTATCTCCCTTATTATTTGTTATAGCATTGGAACCTTTTTTAACTAAAATTAGACAGGATGACCGCATTACAGGGTTCCATTTTGGCCCTCACCAAGTCAAAATGTCAGTCTACGCGGATGACATTCTTCTATATCCTGAAACTTCTCTCACTCCCTTTCTTTAACAGGTAGCCTCTTTTTCACAGCTCTCGGGTTATCGTCTAAATGCTGATGAATGTGAAATTTTACCTTTGAACATCTTATGTCAGAAACATCTTTTCGAGAATTCCGTTTTTTCTTGGCAACCAATTAAAATCAAATATTTAGGCTTGTGGTTTGCTCCTTCAATACCTGAAACATTAAAGCTAAATTTCGATTATATTACTAAAAAATTAAACGATACTATTAGTCATTGGCACCCCCTTTTCCTTTCTTGGTGGGGTCGTTCAGACTCAATTAAGATGATGCTCTCCCCTCTTATATTATATACTATCTCTATGATCCCTATTCACATTACTGAGTATTATTTTAAGAAAATTGATTCCACTTTGATAAAATTCCTATGGAAGGGTAAACCATCTCGTATAGCCTTGTCCTCTTTAAAGAAAGATAGACCTAACGGAGGTCTTAGATTTCCTGATTTTAAAACTTATCATTCCGCTTTTTCACTAAAACAAGCTGCTCGATGGTTATCTACTGATCTTCCTTTATATTCTCCTCTCTGGTTAAAAATGGAGAATTCTCTTATTACCCCTTTCGACTTTCAAGAATTTTTATCATTACTTCTAACACTGCTTCCATGCGCTCTCCTGTCATTTCACACTCTCGTAAACTTTTGACTCCTTTTCTATCTTCATCATATCCTTCTACTAGTTCCCTTCATCAATTACCTATTTGGCATAATAAATTGTTAAAAGTCCGTAATCGTTCTATATACTGGAAAACCTGGCACTCTAGAGGTTTAAAGTGGATTTCTCAGCTTATATTTAACTCCCAACCCCTCACTTTCTCTGATCTCCAATCTAAATTTTCTTTACCTTCGACATCTAGATCGCAATACAATCTTCTTTATCCTTCTCTTATCCAATTTCTCCATAATTTACCAGGCAACACTAACTTTCCTGTAAATTACAGAAATCTATCCTCCATATTAGATAATTCCCCCTCGGCATCCATAATTTACAAAACATTACAACTTCCCACAGATAGGCAAAAATCAAAGATTGAACAGGCATGGGAAAAAGATCTATCACAAGAATGGTCAACTAACACATGGGATAAATTATGGTCTAAACTTCACAAAACCTCTCGGGCTGCTTATACCACACAAACCCTTTTTTTCATTTATCATCGGGTGCTATTTTCCCCAGTATCACTAGCATCCTTTTCATCAGAAACGTCCCCTTCCTGTTGGTCTTGTCCTTGTCCTGCTGCAGACCTAAAACATATGTTGTTTGAATGTCCATCCATCCTTCAATTTTGGCAATCGGTTTGGTCCCAAATTAAGATAATTTTTAAAGTTCAGATCCCCTTTTCCATCACAAATATATTTCTAGGAACCTTGTCTCCTCAATGGCCTCAATCACCAATAAGTTTTAAACTTTTAGATTTATTGTTAGCTATTGCATTCCATCTAATAACCTCAAACTGGAAACAAGCAGATAAAGTCACTTTTAGATCCTGGTGGAATGCTATTTGCTTCCACCATCGGCTTGACACTAACTATGTATCTCCCATTTCTCTAGCAATTAAAAGAGATCTCCTCTGGCTTCCCTTGACAACTTATTTATCTGTAACTGCCTCTTCAATTGTTGCTTCTAAAAATGTATCAGATGATGTACGGAAACCACCTTAATTTTCTCTCTTTGCCTTTTCATTACCAGATGTTTAGTTGGTTCTTTATTTCTGAGCGTTTATTACCATATTTTTCAATTTTATTATAGTTATGCTTACAGTGTTCAATAATGTTTATTGCACTCTTGTTATTTTTAATTGATATACCTTAATTACTCTTTGTTTTTTTCCTTTGTCCTTTTTCTTACTGTTTTATATGAAGTATTTTTATTTTTTGTTTGCAACTTGATAGTCCTATCCTTACGCAGTTCTTACCATATTTCTCCACTTTTATGTCAAAGAGGATATGTTATATTCTTTTTTTGCTGTTATTTTTCCTGTTTATTCCTCAATAAAATCAAACTTAAAAAAAAAGAAGTTGTGATTAAGCCCCGCCCCTTCTTTTAATTGGTTTGCGTCATTGTGCATGCTAAACGCTGTCTTTCTATTGTAAAGGAGGCTTTTTAGTCCCTCCTTGTTATCGCCCTGTCTCCTTTTCGCCACGCCCACCCGGACTGGATCTTTTACTCGCGGCGTGACACGGTGTCTCTTAATTAGCCGCTAAGCAGTTTTTTCTTGTATTAGCACAATGGCAACGCCCTGCAGAGGAGCACTCCGTTGTGCGCTCTTTGGCAAAGGAGCTGCGTGATGCAGTGGTAATGCGCTCTTTGTGACCCCCCCCCGCTTGTTTTATTTGTCTCTCCCCACTCCCCTCCGAGATCTCTGTTTATTTATATGTGATTACGTGATACAGCCCACCCGAGGCTCGAACCCTGTTCTCCAGCTCCAAAGTCGGCAGCGTTATATGTTGAGCCACCTCCTCGCTTTAATTCTCTGCACCGTTTGTTACAGATGCTACATGTGGCGTGTTGTTTTTAAATTATGTAGCAAGGCACGCCTTTATCTTCAAGAATGGCTGCCGCGCCTTTCATTTCTCTGGCACGGCTTGCCAAACTCTATTTTTTCAATATTATGTGCTTTTAGTAAGCAGCGCAGCACGAGCGGCGTGCTGCGCTGCTTACGAAAAACGTACAATATTGAAAGCATAGACTTTAGCGAGCCGCACTTCTCTTTCCTCTGGCGCAGCTTGCCAAACTCTATTTTTTCAATATTATATGCTTTCAGTAATCAGCGCAGCATGCCGCCTGTGCCGTGCTGGTTACTAAAAGCATATAATATTGAAAAAATAGACAAATAGATCTTGTTTTATTTATCCGCTGCTCTCTGCCTGGGACTTACGCATTTGAAGCACTGGTTCCTTCCCCTGTAAACAGGGCTGTTAAACATGGCCGGGTGGGAGTAGGTTGACTGCCTTTTGCTTGAAATCAACTGCGGCGGCTGCTTCCCAGCTCCGACTCAGCCCTTTACAGACTGCAACTCCTTACTCCTCCCCTCTCAGCTCGGACTTCTGTCTGGGTCTTACACTTCTCTCTCAACCTCTGCCCCCCAAAGCCCGATGTGGGGGTCATTCTCCTGCGGCACGTGTTCAACTCTACAGCCGCCAAACAGAGCCATGCTGCCATTTGAAAGAAGTCTGGTGCCACAGGGGTCGGAGGTATGCAGAGAGCTTCAGATCACGCTCTACAAGTAAACACCAAATAACAAGGTACCCCGCAACACTGATCAGCCACCAGTCCAGGCACAGTAGCGCTGCAATAGCAACCCAGCAATTGACATACTGCACAACACTATTGAGCCGTGGCTCACTCGGGTCCCTGCAACATAATCCTCCGCCTACATGCATGAAACACCACAAGCCACGATAACACAGTTAAAAACAAGCATTTGCAATGCAATAGGTCTCGCATTTGCGAGGTTAAGCTATTAGCATTGTAAATGGAAATGCCTTTTATTTATGTTTTAAAAATCAACACATAAATAAAAGGCTTGGGGCCCGATTCACAGAACTAACTTACGACAAAATCCTAAACTTACTACCATTTTGGTATTCACAGAATGAACTTACTCATTTTGGTATTCACAGAATAAACTTACTCATTTTGGTATTCACAGAAGACACTTACACATTTTGTGTAACTTACACATTTGGTATTCACAGAAGGCACTTACTCATTGATGAGTAAGTGCCTTCTGTGAATACCAAAATGAGTAAGTTAATTCTGTGAATACCAAAATTGTTGTAAATTCATTCTGTGAATACCCAAATGTGTAAGTTCATTCTGTGAATACCAAAATTGTTGTAAGTTCATTCTGTGAATACCCAAATGTGTAAGTTCATTCTGTGAATACCAAAATTGTTGTAAGTTCATTCTGTGAATTCCCAAATGTGTAAGTTCATTCTGTGAATACCCAAATGTATAAGTTCATTCTGTGAATACCAAAATTGTTGTAAGTTTAGGATTTTGACGTAAGTTAGTTCTGTGAATCAGGCCCATTGTCATTTACAATGCCAATAGCTCAAACTCTCCTAAATTCTTTTTTTTACCCTTAATGTATAACTGGGTAGAGAAGCTTGTGGTGCAAATAGCATTTCTGTGCTTGCAAAAAACAAACATGTTATCCTTTGCATTGAGGCCATGCGCAAAGTCACGGTCATGTTTGGCAAGTGCACAGCCAATAATCTCAGTGCGCAGCAACATAGGCTGTTGCTTTAGCAAAAGCTTTTTGCCTTCCTGTAGAATGGACCTCTCTCTCCCTCGACGAAGGCCCTCTTTGTAGGCTCTACTCCGTAGACCAGAGGTGCAGTGGGGTTCTTTCTTTAGAGTTGTAAAGGCAATGCCGGGCCCAGGGTTCGGAAACGAGGTGAGGCTAGCACACACCCAGACATATGCACACACAAACTCATATACAGGCAGTAAAATCACACAATATGTAGGGCATTACATAGAAACACTCACATACAGGAAATGGGTGTGCAAGGGATAGTATCATGCAAAAGCGACAACTAGCTGAGCATCGCGTTGCCTAGCAGGAACACTACTCTACACCAGAAGGAGCCTCCTTCTGAAAGACCCCAGTGACCCTCATTTCCCCCTAACCTGGCATTGAGCACAAGCCATATTTTCACTGTTTGAGTTTCCTGGGCCTCGACTGATTCTGCTGGGCTGTTCAGAGGCCCAACAATTGCCTGGCATCTGTGCACCCGGATCCGGCGCTCACAGTGGATCCCTGTCCAGGTCTGCCTTGGGTCCACCTGGGCAGGATTACAACTGATCAGAGATGGCACTAACCCCGCTGTAAGAAGGGCCCTCCTGGATCGAGGACTCCAGAGCGCTCCGTGGTTCTGAACCTTCATAGGAATGGCCCGAGACCTGTTTGAGGGAAACGAGCTGCAGACTGAACCCTGGGGCAAACCATGGAACTGGGAAACAGGTGCCCTGACCCTAAAAGCAAGAACACTGACTGAACAGCGATACCGTACCACATGACAGCTTTCGGACCACCTGCCCGGAGCAAAGTCTTCATAGCGCTACCAACCCCAGGACAGCCAAGGAGGCTTTGTAGACCCAACTGTCCTCCTCAGACCAAAGGCCAGTTATCATAGCCGTTGAACACACGGCCCCACAACTTCAGGATCTGGGGAAGAAGCCTGGCATGAAGTACAGGGGCACACAGGAGAAGCCAGTGCAGGCCAGGGATGCATAATCCCACACATATGGGACAGTATAGGAGTATAATGACAAACTGCACAGGCTAAATTGGCCTACAGGTCAAGGTATACAGGGGTATAGTCACACAGAAGAAGACAATAGATTGGAGTGGGAAGAGAGGCCAATTCATATGCAGTAATTACACACGGAGAGATATAGGGTTGTGTGTGTAATGTCGAATCAAATACATAGGATGTAATCATACAAAAAAGGTAGTACCATAAAACTCAGGAGTGGGTAGCGAATGAGATGCAGTCACGCAGAGGAGAGGGAAAGGCGTGCCATTTAATCTGATTTGTAAATATTCCATAACTAAATGCAAATTCAAATGTAATTCTATTACACAATTAATTAAAATCTTTGCAAAAATGTGCTAAAACCATTACAAAAATGTTCATGTAAAAACACTTATTAAAATACATTCTACAAAGTTCAATAGGATACATGGGCAGATACTACCATAATCACTTAAGTTCATTCAGGTAACAAATTCTTATTCAGACAATGGAATGCTAAGTAAACCCCACAGCTGTATGTGCGAGTAACAACATCTTACTCAATATATAAAGTGCTACTAAATCAGCCAGATGTCCATAAACTAAAGTGCCATAAAGCGCATGCATGCGTGCGGTGCAGCTGGTTTTCCTGTCTATGTCAAATAGGGAGCTTTTCCTAAAATATAAAGAGAAATTTAAGCAGTCTAATGTTCAAGGCTGAGGTTGTGGGATTCAGGACTTGTGTATCATAAGATGCTTGTAAAAATATCGGTAAAAACGAGCATACGGTATAAATAAAGCGCATGCATTCGTGTTGTGCGACTAGTTTTTCCAAGTACATGCAGTTCCCATTCTTGTTTTATTTCTCACGGTGCAGAAATCTGCAGCAGTCTTACTACTGCGTATCTCCCTCCCTTCGAGTGCACCGCTGCGTTGCTAGGTACAGCGGTGATGTAGAAAGGCTCCGGTTATAAACACAAAAGTACAATCTACTGAAGAAATGAACACAGGGCGACACATGGAGTAAAATCCCACACTGAGGGTAGGACTGTACCTTGAGTGCAATCACAGTCATGGAGGGCAGTGTACGTGGTGGTGTGATGCTACACGGGAGAGCCCAGCACATGGGGTGTAGGCACACACAGGAGTGTGCCTTGAGCATAACCACTTACAACAGAGGGCAGCGCTTTAAGTAGTATTACACACGGCAGGACATTGGGTGGAATCAAACACGACAGAGGGGTGGAATCACACATAGGAGAGGGCAGTAGGACATGATGTTTAAATACCGTTTTCCTTTGCAATAGACACTCAGACATCACCGACATTAAAAATAAAACTGACATTTTGCAGAGAAATGTTGTGTTTATGTTTCATGCAACATCCATAAAAAAGTTTCCTTTAGATCAAAACAGGACCTCACATATGAGGAATGGGAGGGTGTCACAGAGATTATTCGCAGTAGTATTAGTGGAAAGCTGCTGTGTTACTATATTGAAAACACGCTCACTACCCCTGAATACTGGATGTAAACACATTTAGAATTTGGAGGAGCATGGCTGTGCACTGTGAGTAACTCAGCCAAAGAGGCCATGAAAGAGATGACATTAGATCATAAATTCAAAACTGTTCCTAACCAGGACCCCAAACTATTCTGGGCCCCAGTAGTACATGGTGTATAACACACAGCAAAGATTGTAGTTCATAAGGTACAATCACGCATAGAGAGGGCACTAAATGGGGAATACTCAATCCTACAAACAGGAGAGCAAGACACAGGTATATTCACACAGAGAGGAGAGGGCGGAAGGTGTAGCATAACCCCCACAAAGGAAGAGAAGCACAGAGTATGATCACACCAAGGGGAAAGGCAAGCACACCATCTATGAGCACACAGAGCACTATGTGTGCTGTATGTGACTCCATGGAAGGGTCAACACACAACATCTGCCCATCTAAGATCAGCACACTGGGCAGAAGCCTTGGTACAATGAGTAGAGTGCCCATGAAATCCTGCCAGGGTGCATGGAGTAGACTCACACTTATGCAGCGTTAACAGCAATGCATAAACTTTCCTCGATGGTCCATACATGCGGGTACTGACTCACAGGAAGGGTCTTTACACCAATTATTGCCTCACCTGGAGGCAAAAGCTCATGGTGCAAAAGAGTAGAGCTACAGTTTTGATGAGGTTGGAAATATTGTTAGGGTTTAGTACCAGGGTCGGGCTGAAGACCAAACTTATCCTGGAAAAATATTCAAACCAACTCCACACATTGTAGGAAGCAATGAGGGCATGGTTGGCTCATGGCTGCCCACTGCACTCTGAAAGAAGCCCCCTAGACTGAAGCTTACCCAACAAATACCATAACGGCAGAGTGACCAGTTCGGCCTGGACAGTACATAGTTTATCTTACGTTCCAATCAGGAGTTAATACTCAGGGTACACTTGCCCTAGGAAGAGCCTGTACATAGGGTATAATGCTCCAGGTAGGGTCCATATTCTTGGTATACTGTCTACACTGGTAGACCCACACAAAGCCTTGCACGTTCCGTATCACATACAAGAACTGGTACTCACCCGTGCCGCTCTGGAGGAGTAGGGATCCTCGAAGAGTGCCCATATACGAGGCTGCCAGAGTTTCCAGCAACCACGAGGCCTGTCCGATCGCTCATCGATTCCCAGTCTGTGGGGTGCATCCTTCTCTTCATCGCCCTCCTCGGGGTCAGGGCTTTCAAAGATGTCTAGTGCCTCTTCAGCATCACGATGTTGACGATAGCTCATCCAGCAGCATGGCTCCACATCTGTCTCATCGATGCCCCAGAATGCCAGCTCCTCTTCGAAGAGTGGACCGCAGATATCGGCTGGACAGTGAAGCTTACCAGTGCGATAATAGTTCAGCACATAGGAGAAGATGCCCGGATGGCGATCAAAGAAGAACTCATTGTTACTCATGTCAAAGTCAATGTTGCTTTCTGAGTCAGGCTCTGCTAGCCAGGCCAGCCGGGTTCCGGGCAGTGTCCGTAGAGTGCTCTTGTAGGTCTCATGGCGTGTGCCTCCCACGTTGATGGTGATTTTGTCCGTATCTTCGCCCCGTGCCATCTCTTCCCTCAGACATGATTTGGATGGTGGTTTGTTAGCCGACTTGCGCCCACGGTAGGAGGAGACACACACCGAGCTTATCATAGGTGCTCCTTGAAGGCCCAAACTTACTGGTTATTGCAGGACTTGGGTGGATCCTCAGGATTCAAAAGAAGGCATTTTGGACAAAGAAGATTCTGGGTGAAGAACAACGTGAGACATGAGAGCTAAGGAAACAGAAAAATCATCAGCACTGGGAACGTAGGTGCACCTCCGCAAACCAAAAGGGCTTGTGTTTGGAAACCTGGAAGGAGTTAAGACGTCGGTCCTTCAGCAAGTAGGACCACGGGAAAAGAATTCAGAGAGCGAAGGAACTCCACAGCTGCACTGGAGCCTCTGAAAGTCCTCCTTCACTCTGCAGTGATGAGCCTTCCAAACTCCTCCTCCAGGTCTCGCTTCACCTGCTGTGATGGAGCGTTCCAATGTCCTCCTCAAGTCTGCCTCCTCCCTGCAGTGAGGAATCTTCCCAAAGTCCCTGTCCTCCTGCTGTGATGGAGTTTCCCCAATTCCTCCTCCAAGTCGCGCTTCGCCTTGCTGTGATGGAGCTTTAGAAAGTCATCCTCCGCCCTGCTGTCGCCCAAACCTCTTAGCTCTGCCTGTGTCTTTTCTGCTTATTCACCTGTTCACTGGCCCGAAGAGAGACCACTCAAGGTCACAGCAAGGGTCAGATGCAGGAAATGGACCTCTAGAGAGACACCTGTGGTAGTCAGCGCTATACAAATGTTATAAAGACAGTGAGGTTCCAGCAAGCTTCACCCGCTGCTCTCCCTTCGCATAGTCTTCCAGGGTTCAAGTGTTGAAGGTGGTGAGTGGGGGCGGGGGGGCTTCACCGATGTCCTCCTCTCCTTGAATTCAGCTTGAACTGCCGGATCATCAAGGACTCTCTCCCCCACTCTCAGAAGATGCCCTGGAGCAGCAATGGGGCACTAGAGTGTCCTCAAGGGGTGTCTCGGTCGCCTCAGTGCCCTGTCCTTGGCCAGTGGCGAGGGGCCTCCCTGTGAGATCACATAGGGTGAGTGGAGGTCACCTGGGAGCGCGCCTCGGTTCTCGGGTCCTGTCACCGTGCTTTCCTCGTGCTCTCTTCGCGGAATATGGTTCATCGTGGCTGGGCTTCACATTTCTCCTGTTGGAAAACAAATGGGTTGTTAGACCGAATCCAGCTCCCCGGAGTCGAAAGAGGCGTCACTCATTGTCTGTCCCTAGCAGGAGACCGGTGGGGGAGCTCCCCTCACGGCCATGCTCCGTGCCTGCGCCCAGTGAGTCCTCCCTGTCAGCCTTTCCCACCAGCAGGGGGCGCAAGAGCTCCTGCATCCAGCAGGCGCTCCGGAGCACGGGTGCAAGTCCCTCACTTTCCCCAGTGCCCGTACACACCGTGACCGTGACATCCCCAGCCTGTCCCGGAAGAGCTTAGCAGAATAGGTGCGCCACACTTTATACCCCGGTGGCCAAGGCGCTGCTCCCTGCTGGACCCCACCTGTGTCAGCGCGCGTTTTTGTGCCCCGTGCAGTGCTCGTGAAACTCGTACTTTCTCAGATGTGAGGACACGTTGCGTTGTCCCTTGTGCTCCGAATCTCATCACAGAGAGGGAGATGCTTTCAGTCTCACCAGGGAGGGGAGTCTCCCATTCTCACTGTATCGAGAGAGACAACCCCCGACTCACCAAAAGCGAGTAAATGGTTTCCAGTCTCACCCAAGGTGGGAGACTTTTCCCGTTTTACCATTGAGAGTACGAGGTTCCTAATCTCACCTGAAATGGAAAGATTCTCCCGGTCTCGTCTGAGTGAGAGGCTCCTAGTTCTCACCCTAGCCCCGAAATCCTTTCGGCCTTACCCTAAGGAACGAGATGCTCCCGGTCTCACCCCAGGGTAGGAGATTCTCCAAACTTCATCCTAAAGGTTGGAGATTCTCCCAGTTCTCACCCGAGGAACTGAAAGGCTCCCAGGCTCGTGCTGGGGAGAGAGGGGCTCCTGGTCTCAATGTAGGGCGGGAGATTCTCGTGGCCTCACCCGAGGGATTGAGAGGCTGTCGGCCACACATTAGGGAGGGAGAGGCTCAGAGTCTCTGTTTAGGGCGCGAGATTCTCATGGTGTCACGGTGACACTGTCACCCTAGGGATGGGGAAGGTTCCGCCCTTTAACTGCTTCCTTCTTCAAGCCATGGATGAAAAGTTAGGAACCGTCTACCCCCCGGCTAGAGATATATTCTATCCATGCTCGTCTCAGTCCAGGTTCGATTCTCTCCCTGGTTCCCCACTTCCATACTCTCCATCTCAGGGACAGAAATATTCTCCGCCCGATCCGAGCTGGTCCCGCCTTCACGTTTCTTATGTGCTTTGGAGATTCTCTCGCCCTGACCCCACTTTCACCCTAAGAATGGAGATTCGCTCTCCCTGACCCTACTTTCACCCTAAGAATGGAGATTCGCTCTCCCTGACCCTACTTTCACCCTAAGAATGGAGATTCTCTCGCCCTGACCTCACTTTCACCCTAAGAATGGAGATAATCTCTCCCTGACCCTACTTTCACCCTAAGAATGGAGATTCGCTCTCCATGGCCCTACTTTCACCCTACGAATGGAGATGCTCTCACCCTGCTCCTGATGCCCCCTGCTCAGGGTCTTACCATGCCCCTGTGCGCAGCTCCTGGGTATAGAGATTCTCACCTTGCTCAAAGCCCCCCCTCCCCGCCCTCCTGTTCCCAGTATCACTCTACTGCTCCCCCTCCCCCCACACCCAGGTATAGAGATGCTTAGCGTTTCTCCCCTTCCAAGCCCCCCTCACCCTGTTCCAGCCACCCCTTCGATATAGAACCCGTAGAGCTGCCGCTCCCCACCCCTCCCTCCTAGCAGTCTGCACTCTTAGCTCCCCCATGTTTCCAGTCTCCCCCTTGCTCCCAGTCTCTTCCCCGCCCCCAGGGGAGAGAACTTCTCTCAGTGTTTCCCCTGTCCACATCTGCCCCTTGTTTCCCATGTCCTGCCTGTCTCTCCTTTGCTCCCAGTCTCCCCCTGTTCCCAGGGGAGAGACCTGCTCTCAGTCAGCATCTTACCCCCAGTGTGCCTGTTGCACTCTCCTTCCTCACAGCCCATCCTCGCTCCCAGTGTCTCCTTTGCTCAGTCTCTTTGGTTCTCCTAGTCTCCCCTGTTACCGTCCTCCCCTGACCGACTCTCCCACTTGCTCCCAGTCACCCAGTTTTCCCTTTGCCCCACTCTCGGCTTTGCCCCACTCTCGGCTTTGCCCCAGTCTTCCCTTTGCCCCAGTCTCCCCTTTGCCACAGTCTCCCTTTTGCCCCACTCTCGGCTTTGCCCCAGTCTTCCCTTTGCCCCAGTCTCTGCTTTGCCCCAGTCTTCCCTTTGCCCCAGTCTTTCCTTTGCCCAAGTCTCTGCTTTGCCCCAGTCTTCCCTTTGCCCCAGTCTTCCTTTTGCCACAGTCTCCCCTTTGCCCCACTCTCGGCTTTGCCCCAGTCTTCCCTTTGCCCCAGTCTCTGCTTTGCCCCACTCTCGGCTTTGCCCCAGTCTTCCCTTTGCTCCAGTCTCTGCTTTGCCCCAGTCTTCCCTTTGCCCCAGTCTTCCCTTTGCCACGGTCTCCCCTTTGCCCCACTCTTGGCTTTGCCCCAGTCTTCCCTTTGCCCCAGTCTCTGCTTTGCCCCAGTCTTCCCTTTGCCCCAGTCTCCCCTTTGCCCCAGTCTGTCCCCTGCTCCCAGTCTCCCCCTTTGGCCCAGTCTCCCCCTTTGGCCCAGTCTCCCCCTTTGGCCTTGTCTCTGCTTTGCCCCAGTCTTTCCTTTGCCCCAGTCTTCCCTTTGCCCCAGTATCCCCTTTTCCCCAGTCTCCCCTTTGCCCCAGTCTTTCCTTTGCCCCAGTCTTCCCTTTGCCTCAGTCTCCCCTTTGCCCCAGTCTATCCCCTGCCCAGTCTGTCCCCTGCTCATAGTCTCCCCCTTTGGCCCAGTCTCCCCTTTGCCCCAGTCTTCCCGTTGCCCCAGTCTCCCCTTTGCCCCAGTCTATCCCCTGCCCAGTCTGTCATCTGCTCCCAGTCTCCCCCTTTGGCCCAGTCTCCCCCTTTGGCCCAGTCTCTGCTTTGCCCCAGTCTTCCCTTTGCCCCAGTCTTTCCTTTGCCCCAGTCCTCCCTTTGCCCCAGTATCCCCTTTGCCCCAGTCTTCCCTTTGCCCCGTATCTGCTTTGCCCCAGTCTCCCCTTTGCCCCAGTCTCCCCTTTGCCCCATTCTCCCCATTGCCACAGTCTTCTCTTTGCCCCAGTCTCTGCTTTGCCTCAGTCTGCCCTTTGCCCCAGTCTCCCCTTTGCCCCAGTATCCCCTTTGCCACAGTCTTCCCTTTGCCCCAGTCTCTGCTTTGCCCCAGTCTCCCCTTTGCCCCATTCTCCCCATTGCCACAGTCTTCCCTTTGCCCCAGTCTCTGCTTTGCCCCAGTCTTCCCTTTGCCCCAGTCTTCGCTTTGCCCCATTCTCCCCATTGCCCCAGTCTATCCCCTGCCCAGTCTATCCCCTGCTGACAGTCTCCCACATGCTCACAGTTTCCGGCTGCTCCAGGTCTCCCTTTGCCCGGTCTCCCCTTTGCGCCGGTCTCCCGTTTGCCATCGTCTCCCCTTTGCCCCAGTCTCTTCTTTGCCCCAGTCGCCCTTTTGCCCCAGTCTATCCCCAGCTGCCAGTCTCCCTGCCACGGTCTTTCTTTGCCCCTCTCGCTTCCTGGATGCTTGCAGTCTCGCCCTCGCTCACAGTCTCTCCTTTCCACAGTCTCCCCCCTGCTCCAGGACTCCACTGTGCTGCTGCTCTCCCCTTGCCCCAGCCTCCCCTGTGCTCTGACCTGGCTTCTCCCAGTCTCTCCTGCCCCACCCACCTCTTGTTCCCAGTCTCCACCTTGCTCTGAGTCTCCTCCTGCTCACAGTCTCCCTCTTGTTCCCACTCCCCCCTTAAGGATGCAGGTCTGAATAGTGCCCTGCTCCCTCAGGCCCCCAAGTTCCTAGTCTCCCCGAGGGATGCAGATATCCCCCACCCCCGGCTCCCAGTCCCCCTTGACTCCCAGCCCTCCCCCCAACTCCCAGTCTCTCTCTCTTGTTCCAGTTTCCACTGGGGACGCAGATACCTCCTTTTGCGCCCATTCTTCCCATACCCCCGGTCTGCCCCTTATTCCCTGTCTCCATCTGCTCACTGTCTCCCTCTTGTTCCCAGTCTCCCCCTAGGGATGCAGATGTTCCCAGTCTCCCTCTGATCTCAGTAGCCCCTTGTTCCCAGTCTCGCTTTTGGTCCCAGTCTCCCCCAAGGGATGCAGATGTTCCCAGTCTTCCCTGACTCCAGGCCTGTCCTTTGGTCCCAGCCTCGCTCTAATACCAGTATCCCCTTGTTCCTAGTCTCCCTCTTGTTTCCAGTCTCCCCCTTGCTCCCAGTCTCCCCCTGCTCCAGGTTTCCCCTTGGTATCAGTCTCCCTCTAATCCCAGTAGCTCCTTGTTCCCAGCTTCCCCTTGCTCCCAGTCTCCCCATGGCTACCAGCCTCCCCTTGGCTACCAGTCTCCCCCTGGCTACCAGTCTCCCCCTTGCTCCCTGTTTTCCCTGCTCTAGGTTTCCCCTTGGTCCCAGTCTCCCTTTAATCCAGATAGCTTCTTGTTTACAGTCTCCTTCGTGTTCCCTGTCTCCCTCTTGTTCTCAGTCTCCACCTAGGGACGCAGATGTTCTTAGTCAAGAGAAACTTCCGCTCCGCCGACCTCGCCCTAGCCTCGGTCCCCCACATCCGCAGGACCAGAGCAGGTGGCAGATCCTTCTCCTACCTCGTGGCCAAGACCTAGAGCGAACTTCCCCACTGCATCGGACGATGCTCGACACTGCACCAATTCAAAAAGGACCTCAAGACCTGGCTCTTCGAATGACCAACAGAGCTGCTTGCACCCCCTCCCCACCCCCAGCGCCTTGAGACCCTCGCGGGTGAGTAGTGCGCTTTAAAACCCCTGATTGATTGATTGAGTCTCCCCATTATCCCGGCCTGTCCTTTGGTCCCAGTCTCCCTCTAATCCCAGTCTCTCCCTTGCTCCCAGTCTCCCTCTAATCCCAGTAGATCCTTGTTCCCAGTCTCCCTCTTGCTCCAAGTCTCCCCCTGCTCAAGGTTTTCCCCCTTGCTCCAAGTATCCCATGCTTGGTCTCAGGCTCCCTCTAATCCCAGTAGATCCTTGCTCCCAGTTGATCCCAGTCTTCCTCTTGCTCCCAGTCTCTCCCTTGCTCCCAGTCTCCCTCTAATCCCAGTCTCCCTCATGCTCCCAGTCTCCCCCTGCTCCAGGTTTCCCCCTTGGTCCCAGTCTCCAGAGTCCCTCTAATCCCCGTAGCCCCATGTTCCCAGTCTCTCTCTTGCTCCCAGTCTCCCTCTTGCTCCCAGTCTCCCTCTTGCTCCCAGTCTCCCCCTTGCTCCCAGTCTCCCCCTGCTTCAGGTTTCTCCCTTGGTCCCAGTCTCCCTCTAATCCCAGTAGCTACTTATTCCCAGTCTCCCTCTTGGTCCCAGTCTCCCTCTTGGTCCCAGTCTCCCTCTAATCCCACTCTGCCCCTTGCTCCCAGTTCTCCCCTGCTCCAGGTTTCCCCCTTGCTCCCATTCTCCCTCTAATCCCAGCAGATCCTTATTCCCAGTCTCCCCCTTACTCCCTGTCTCCTTCTAATCCCAGTAGCCCCTTGTTTCCAGTCTCCCTCTTGTTCCCAGTCTCTCCCTTGCTCCCAGTCTCCCTCTAATCCCAGTATCCCCCTTGCTCCCAGTCTCCCCTGCTCCAGATGTGCCCTTGGTCCCAGTCTTCCTCTAATCCCAGTAGGTCCTTGCTCCCAGTCTTCCTCTTGCTCCCAGCATCCCCTTTGCTCCCAGTTTCCCGCTTGCTCCTAGTCTCCCACTGGTCCAGTTTCCCACTTGTTTTCAGTCTCCCCCTTGCTCCCAGTCTCCCCCTATTCCCAGTCTCCCCCTGCTCCAGTTTTCCCCTTGTTCCCAGTCTCCCTCTTGTTCCCAGTCTCCCCCATGTTCCCAGTCTCCCTCTTGCTCCGAGTCTCCCCCTTGCTTCCAGTGTCCCCCTGCCCCAGTTTTTCACCTGTTCCCAGTTTCCCCCTTGCTCCCAGTTTTCCCCTTGTTCCCAATCTCCCCCTTGCTCCCAGTCTCCCCGTTGCTCCCAGTTTCCCCCCTGGTCCCAGTCTCCCCCTTGCTTCCAGTCTCCCCCCTTGCTCCCAGTCTCCCCCCTCGTCTCAGTCTCCCTCTTGTTCCTAGTTTCCCTCTTGCTCCCAGTCTCCCCCTTGCTCCTAGTCTCACCCTTGGTCTTAGTCTCCCTCTAATCCCAGTAACTCCTTGTTCCCAGTCTCCCCCTTGCTCCCAGTCTCCCTCTAATGCCCGTAACCCCTTGCTCCCAGTTTCCCCCTGCTCCAGTTTTCCCCTTGTTCCCAGTCTCCCCCTTGGTCTCAGTCTCCCCCTTATTCCCAGTCTCCCCCTTGCTCCCAGTTTTCACCTTGTTCCCAGTCTCCCCCTTTCTCCCAGTCTCCCCCTTGGTCTCAGTCTCCCCCTTGCTCCCAGTTTCTCCCTGCTCCAGTTTTCCCCTTGTTCCTAGTCTCCCCCTGTTCCCAGTCTCCCCCTTGCTCCCAGTTTTCCCCTTGTTCCCAGTCTTCCCCTTGGTCTCAGTCTCCCCCTTGCTCCCAGTTTCCCCCTGCTCCAGTTTTCCCCTTGTTCCCAGTCTCCCTCTTGTTCCCAGTCTCCCCTTGTTCCTAGTCTCCATCTGCTCCAGTTTTCCCCTTGTTCCTAGTCTCCCCCTGCTCCAGTCTCCCTCTTGTTCCTAGTCTCCCCCTGCTCCAGTTTTCCCCTTGTTCCTAGTCTCCCCCTGTTCCCAGTCTCCCCCTTGGTCTCAGTCTCCCCCTTGCTCCCAGTTTCCCCCTGCTCCAGTTTTCCCCTTGTTCCCAGTCTCCCTCTTGTTCCAAGTCTCCCCCTTGTTCCTAGTCTCCATCTGCTCCAGTTTTCCCCTTGTTCCTAGTCTCCCCTTGCTCCAGTCTCCCTCTTGTTCCTAGTCTCCCCCTGCTCCAGTTTTCACCTTGTTCCTAGTCTCCCCCTGTTCCCAGTCTCCCCCCTGGTCCCAGTTTCCCCCTGCTCCAGTTTTCCCCTTGTTCCCAGTCTCCCTCTTGTTCCCAGTCTCCCCCCTGGTCCCAGTCTCCCGTTGCCCCTAGGCACGCGGATGCTCTCACCTTGCTCCTGAAGGCTGCAGGATTGGTTCAGGGGTGCCCCACGCCCATATTTTGGCTGCGTGGCGGCTGCAGGCAGCTTGTTGCTTTTATCCCCAGCTCCTATATGTGCAGCAAGTGGCGGTGCATCGCTCTCCTCCTCTGATCGCAGTAACCCCTTCCCTGCCGAGCCGCAGTCGGCTCCTCCCTCGCTCCCACACCCTCCGCGGTCCTTCTCGCTTTTCTTTCTACCTCGGAGTTTCCTATTGAGTTTTGTCAGTTTTGTCTGTTATTCAGTGTCTTCACAGCCCCTCCCGGCTTCACGCCCTGCTTACAGTCCCTTCCTGCTATTCTCGTCCATCTCTGTGTCTCGCGCCGCCCCTCTTTCTCGCTCTCCCTCTCTCACACAGACATACTCTCATTTTCTCACACATTTCTTCTCTCTTTCTCGTGTACATATTCCCTCACACCCCATCTTTCTCTTCTCTCATAGTCCTTCCTTTTCTCTAACACCCAGCCTCCTTCTCTTTGCTCACACTCTTTCGCCACCACCTCATTTTCTATCACACTTCCTTTTCATTTCACACCCCCTTCTCACGTCACTTTCTTCTATCTCACATAATCTATTCTTCTCACTTTTTTTCTACTTTTTTCTTCCATGCTAGATATTTTTCCCCTTTCATAATAATTTCTTATGTCACAATTCCTCCTTCTCTCACACTCCTCCTTTTCTCCTCTTACACCTCTACTCAGTGGCGGCTCCTCCGCTATGCGTCCTCTCCCCTGTCAGCTGCTCAAAACAGCAGGAAAGGAAAAATGAAAACAATAATAAGCACGTTTCAATATTGTTTTATTTTTCCGTTCCTGCTGAATCTTTGGGGGCAGGGCCATGGGGATGACAGGCTGCAGGAGTGGTAAGTGTACTGTGATCAGTGCGCATGACGGTTTGGCCAACCGTCTCAGGCCGGCCAAACCGTCAGCCGCAGCCTGTGCAGGTAAGAGCGGTGGGGCCAGGTGGGGGGAATTCCGACAGACGACGACAAGGGAAAATGTATTATTTATTTAATTTTCCCTCGTGGTCGTCTATTGAATCCCCCCCAACCCGGCCCCACCGCTTCACCACTCTTACCTGCACAGGCCGCTTCTGCAAACCGTCATGCGCATTGAAGCTGTCTCCAACCCGAGCTCCGGCGTTGCCAGGTTGGAGACAAGCAGGCACAGGCTCCCAGTCTCACTGGGAGCACAAATCATTAGTGCTCAGGCCAATCCTGATGCTGCTTCCAGCAGCATGAGAGCAGCGTCAGGATTAGCCGCAATGGAGTCTGGGAGCCAGAGGAGCGGAAGAGTTTGACGCACAGCCGGCTGCAGGTAAGTTATTTTTTTTTTAAATTATTGTTATATTTTGTCATTTGTCGTCCGTTGCCCCCGACCCCTTCCCCCGCCAATCTTCAACATCACCAGCCACTACTGCCTCTACTTTTAATTCTCACTCTGTCCTTTATAACCTCATCCTCGTCCTCTCACACTACTCATTTTTCATTCATAACCCACTGCACCACTGGAGGCTCTGGCGGGGCGGCACCTGCAGCCTGTGCTGCACCTGAGTGAGGCAGGGTGCATCACTGTGGGGGTGTTAGCGATCCACCTAAATCACACAAATGCCCATGGATGGACTGGAGAAAAGGGTTGAAAGGTCAATATTTGCCTTTTCTCTGTTTCTCTAGACATGTCTAACTTGTTGGTGCTCACATCTGGTAAAAAGGACTTTTTAGCAATCTGTTTTTCAAAGGAGTACTGATGGTAGCCCAGGAGCTGGAGATGTTGGCATTTGCATCTGAAAGGCTATCTCTGCCCTCTCACACACTGTGCTTTTTACCCCGTGACTGCCTACAGGAAAAAAGGTAGAAACCCAAGAGCTACATTTTATTTTGCATTTCACAACTCTATGCTTTGGCACAACAATGGATGCAATCATCTCTTTTTTTCAGCCAACAGCTTGTTGCATTGTGGGGCTTGTAGTTTAGCTTTTAACAGTTTCACTATGGGACCAAAAACCCGGCATGTAAAGGGCTATTGGCTAAGGCATGGTGGAGAAAAGTAATTGCTTAGGGTCATGCTGTTTGGTCAAGCTTGTAAACTGGGATTGAAACCCAAGTTTCCTGATTAGTTGAAATCCTGGATGCATATCACATTCTTTCCCGGTTCTGCCCTGATGGAAATGCTATTAGTGACCCACGAGGCAAGTCGGTGGTCTTATAATTCCTATACAAGTCCATTCCTGTTGTCATAGATGGAGCAACATTCGTGTATATCAAACCATATACAAGAGAGTTTTTTGCACAATGCAAATCCTGAACTAATTCATTTCAAGTTGCTCTCAAATGTGATGATTATTGAAAAAGGATCAGAGGGTAGAAAAGTAATTGCCTGGATAACCCAGCTTTGCCAAGCGGGGTCACTTGGATTGAAACCAGGGTCTCGGGGTCAGCGCCCCACAGCAAGTTTTACCCTGGGTCCAACAAAAGCTTCTGACTGGCCTGAGCATGTTACGCAGAGGCAGGCTTACACTCTGTACCCTTCCCACCTCTGTGCCTCTCTTTTCTACCACACTCCTCCCTCCACGAACAGCACCTCACTCACATTCCACCCTCTCCTCACTGAGGTTGTGCGTCTCTCTTCTGTTGCATTTCTTTCTACAGTCCCTTAGAGTCACACACCACCCTTCCATGGGAGGGCCACAAGGAAGCACGTGTGGGCCCCTACACCCCCAGGGTCTGAGGGCTGGGGCTGCACAGGCTGAGGGCCTTGTAGGGGGTGTGCTGCATGTCCTGCCTGCCGCTGGGGTCATGCCTACTAGTTGTAACTCTATTTCTGGAGGGTTGTACCTATGGTTGTTATCTCCTCTGCCCTCTCAACCTCACCCTCCTCTCTCTCTGCCTCACCCTCCTCTCTCTCTGCCTCACCCTCCTCTCTCTGTCTCACCCTCCTCTTTCTTTGCCTCACCCTCCTCTCTCCACCTCACCCTCCTCTCTCTGCCTCACCCTCCTCTCTCTCTGCCTCACCCTCCTCTCTCTCCACCTCACCCTCCTCGCTCCACCTCACCCTCCTCTCTCTCTGCCTCACCCTCCTTTCTCTTTGCCTCGCCCTCCTCTCTCCACCTCACCCTCCTCTCTTTACCTCACCCTCCGCTCTCTCTGCCTCACCCTCCTCTCTCTGCCTCACCCTCCTCTCTCTCTGCCTCACCCTCCTCTCTCTGCCTCACCCTCCTCTCTCTCTGCCTCACCCTCCTCTCTCCACCTCACCCTCCTCTCTCTCTGCCTCACCCCCCTCTCTCTCTGCCTCACCCTCCTCTCTCTGCCTCACCCTCCTCTCTCTCTGCCTCACCCTCCGCTCTCCATCTCACCCTCCTCTCTCTCTGCCTCACCCTCCTCTCTCCACCTCACCCTCCTCTCTCTCTGCCTCACCCCCCTCTCTCTCTGCCTCACCCTCCTCTCTCTCTGCCTCACCCTCCTTTCTCTCTGCCTCGCCCTCCTCTCTCCACCTCACCCTCCTCTCTCTCTGCCTCACCCTCCTTTCTCTCCGCCTCACCCTCCTCTCTCCACCTCATCCTCCTCTCTTTACCTCACCCTCCATTCTCTCTGCCTCACCCCCCTCTCTCTCTGCCTCACCCTCCTCTCTCTCTGCCTCACCCTCCTTTCTCTCTGCCTCACTCTCCTCTCTTCACCTCACCCTCCTCGCTCTCTGGCTCACCCTCCTCTCTCTCTGCCTCACCCTCCTCTCTTTGCCTCACTCTCCTCTCTCTCTGCATCACTCTCCTTTCTCTCTGCCTCACCCTCCGCTCTCCATCTCACCCTCCTCTCTCTCTGCCTCACCCTCCTCTCTCTCTGCCTCACCCTCCTTTCTTTGCCTCACTCTCCTCTCTCTCTGCATTACTCTCCTCTTTATCTGGCTCATCCTCCTCTCTCTCTGCCTCACCCTCCTCTCTTTACCTCACCCTCCTCTCTCTCTGCCTCACCCTCCTTACTCTGTGCCTCACCCTCCTCTCTCCACCTCACCCTCCTCTCGCTCTGACCCAGCCACCTCTCTCTCTGCCTCACCCTCCTCTTTCTTTGCCTCACCCTACTCCGTTTTCTCTCTGCTTCACCCAGCTAAACCCCGCCACCTCCCCTTCACCTCTCCGCCTCGCCTTCTCTCACACACGGCCAGCCTCCTGGGTCTTACCGATCCCCCGTCCGCATTGTCTTATTTTTTCACATAGCGCCGCGAGGTAGTAGTGTCAAAGTAGGAAGAAAATAAACACAAACCACTACTGCGGTATACATCCTGATTGTATGCACATGTTCAGTTACTTTTCTTAGAGTGAAAAAATGGTGGCAGGTTGTTTCTGCCGTACCACTGTTTCTGTCTCTCAAGTACCGTGTGATGGGAGCTTCCAGGGCCTTTTGATAAATAGTCCCCCTGCTGTTCACGTGTGTGTGATAACAGCCACACCCGTCCCCCAGGCAGGTAGTGCAAAACATTGGTGTTAATCATGAAAGTGAAACGATTAGGCTGGGGAAGCAAGGCTGCAGTCCCATGTGTCACATTAGGGAAGAGAACATTAGGAGCCTTTCTACTTGTGAATTGCCACTGGGTGGGTGCGGGGCTACCTTGCTCTGTCACGCTCCTTATTCCTCTCCCACATTTCTGCCCACTCTCGTTTCTCACACACCAGCTCGCCTCGTCCCTTTTTCAGACTCTCACACAGATCTCTGTCCATCCTCACTCTTTTGTCTCTCCTCTCACAATCTTCCCGTCTTCGTCACATCCTCCCTTGCACACTCCGTTCCTCTTCCATAATCAGTGGCACACCAAGTGCAAGCAAGGAAAATAGCCCCTTGGCACCAGGTTTAGAAGGAAATAGAAGGGAAAAAACTATAATTCTGGAACCGGGGGACCCGGTGCCACCCGGTGCCACTGCACCTGTTGCATCATTGTTAGCTGCGCCCTTCCACACAACCCGCTCTTGCATCCTCCGTAGCCCAGGCCCTCGGTGCTGCCGGGCTGTGGCTGGTTCATTACTAGGCGATGTGACGTGCAAGCCCCGCGCCCCCTGACAGGAGCCCGGCCTCTGCTCTCTGTGACCCAGCTCGCCCATCGCATTAAGCCATTAGTTGAAAATCAGGCACGAGTTCTTCCTCTCTGCAAAGAATAACCAGGATAAAGAGCTCTGGCCCCGAGCCACGATATTCCCAGGAGGCCCTGGCCTGGTGCCAGGCATGCATTGCATTTGTCTGTCTGAGGAAACAGGGTGTGTGTGTGCGAGGAAGGGTGGGGGTGCCCAGCAACGCCCAGAAGGATGGAGGTATAATGAGGCTGATGTAAAGCCAGAGCTGCCCGTGCCAAGAGAAGAGTGCCCTGGTGCATGAGAAGCAACAGGCTGAAGGAGGGGAGGGGAGGGGGCGGAGGGAGGCACCTGCCTCGGTGAGAGATTTTTCCATTTCAATCCAATTATGAATGCGCGTCTGCAAAACATCGCCACTCTCGGCAGAGAATACCCAGCAAGCACACCGGCTACGAGCCCGTGACGTGCCGGAGCGTAGCGACAGACACGCACAGCTCAGGCGTACACAACAACACATATCAAGGGCCGAGGCACGTGAGTGACAAGTGTGTGTGCGTGCGCACGTGCGTGGGTGCACATTTGAGGGGGCACAGAGTCACAGACACACTGTGCCCATCTGAGCCACACAGATTAAACGTGGCCTCAGTTAAACACAGCAACATCGACATGGCTTACAACATACAAGCATGTAAGCAAGCACACAGAACCGAGCATACATACACCGAACGGCACTTTGGGTGAAAAGTCCTTTTAATGTACAAACGCACAACGTCATGGTTAGCGATTGTTGTATAGTACAGTGTTTCCCGGTATGGGTTATGTGATGTTTGAAATTAAAGCGACCTAACACTTTTGATGTCTTTACCTCTAGAATGTTCGTTCCCAGGCGCCAGACTGGATGGGAGATTCTTTTAAGTAGTGCTTTGCTCCCTGCGTGCTGGTAGGGAGCGCTATACGGTTCTGCAGTGACTTCATACTGCCCCGAAAGTAATGAAACGGAGCCGGATATATGCACCACCCTTCCGTGTTGAGGTCAGTTCACACCCTCAATGTAGATCTGGACCCCTGCTCCCAATTTCGTCGAGTTTCCAGCAATGCCAGACTTTGTCAGACAGACATTGTGTCAGGGAAGATGTCTCCACCCAACGAACAGGTTTCAAGCTGTGCCGTGACTACAGGAAACACTTGTAGGACATGGACCCACACAAGGTGTACCTATGGTGCTTGGGCTCTGGTCACGTCTTGAAGTCATGTTTTAATTGTGTCCGCATGCACCTGGAAGCAATCAGGGAGCAGGAGGAAAAGCTTTACATGACCGAGCTTAAGAAGAGTTTCAGCTCAATTTTTTTCAGTAAGTCAAAGTTGAAAACATTCCATGAGTACAAGAAAGCGAAGCAGAACTTGCCTCAATATTGCCACTCAAAGTCGGGCCACAAGTTGCAAGTGGACCACTAAAAGAGTCCTGCTTCTTCTGGCTTCAAGCCAGTCCCACTTTTGGTCTGGGCTGATGTCAACCTCGCAGCAGAGAGCAATCTTCAAGAAGGTCATGCTACAAATTTTCCAGACACCTCCGGCTCCCCCTGGTGAGCCTTTGGGCTCCCCAAAGCCACAGGAGCCCCAGTTGGACCTCGGCTGGTGGGCTCTTCTTTGGCTCCAACTGCCCCCTCAGGGCCTGTTCGTGGCCCATACTGAAGCTAGTCCACATTTCCACTGCAGCTCCGGAGACAAAGCTAGTTACTTTCATACCAGCACGGATTCTGACCTCACTTGTACCGGTACCGGATCCAACCATGATGCTGATTTCTGACCCCAAACCAACATCAACCCATTTGTGGCCTGTGTCTTGCTATGAAATAACTGAGAGGCAACCGGTGGTTGTACAGCCAGAACATAAGCCTGGGCTCTCCCTCAACCCTAGTATTATGAGAGGACAGAGGTGTTCTCCAGCTCTGATAGCGATGCAATCCAGGGCATACAAAATTTCCCTCACGACACTGATGATGAGAAGTCCGATAATTTGCTCCTCCCTAATTATACTGATGAAGGGCTGTATTTAGACTTGCGAAATGCCAGTGGGCTACATACTTCACCAGAGACCTAGGTAAATATACCTCCTAGTGCACCAATAGAAGAAAGTGTCGCTTTTGCTAAGGAGGTGCAACAAACAGCAGAAGTGCTGGACTTGAAATTGCCTATTCTGGATAATAAAGGCAATTTTATTGGCTGAAATTCTTCAACCAGGTCCAACTTTATCTGAGGCACTGTTACCTTTTAACAAGGCCCTTAAGGACTCTCTCATGGTCACTTGGTCTAAGCCAAGTTCAGTTCCTCCGGTGAGTCAAGCTATGGGGAAATGGAGCCGACCAGCCCCTGGTGATCTTTATTTTTTCACACGACGTGAGGCAAGTATCCATAAGAAAGTCAAACCCAAATGCTTTTTCTTCGAACCTCTAAGAGAGGGAGTCAATATGTATGGATGCATTTGGAAAAAAAATGTTTTCCTTAGCTAGCATGGCTTTACTGTCTTTTACTGCAGCCTGCCTTCTGGGCAGCTACAACCATGCCTTGTGGGACAGGGCCAGCAAGATCTTCCTGGCCATTCCAAAGGCCCTCTGGATTTTACTGGCCCAAACGATACAAGATGGGCAACACAGTTTGTTTTGCATGCAAGACTAGACACAATTGACTGCTTAGTGCTTAGGCTGTGCCCCTGGCTGCAGTACTGCTTAGAAGGCATGCCTAAATGCGACCAATCAGGTTTTCAGGAAATCTCCAAGGGCACCTTAAGGACATGCCCTTCGATGGATGTAGACTCTTCTGAACGAAGGTTGACTCAGCAGTTGAGTAATTCAAAGATAGTCTTACCACAGCTTGATAATTGGGATTATTGTCCCCAGCCTGACAATTCCACCAGTAGAGAAAGATTAGGAGCTATTACAGAGATCTAGGTTACTGGCAGTGCCAATGTTCCGAGCCAATGCAGCAACAAATGGAGCCCTCTTGGAGTACAGGATGTAGTGGCAGCTGAAGACGTTCACACCAGCAGAGACAGCTAGCCTTCAACTCTTCCTGCCTTCCTGCAGCGGCTTCCAAACCTCTTTGGTTTGCCATCCTGGCCCACCACCAGCCGGTATGGACAGGATACTATATTTTCTCCCTGGACTGAGATCTAAAACGTCAGATCAATGGGTTTTTACAAATTATTCAAAAAGGGCTACGCTCCCACCTCTTTTTGCCCAATTCCATAGTGATTTTCGGCTGACCCCGTCACTGTCCTGATGCAAGAAGTTAATCTCCTGCTCACCAAAGGCACCATCAAGCGAGCACCAGACCCAGAGAGGGGTGAGTGGTGCTGTTCGTGCTTCTTCCTCATCCCAATGAAGGAAAGGAGGCCTCAGGTGTACACTGGACCTCCAGCCATTTAAATGCCTTTCTGAAGGACATTTTGGCTCAATCCTCCCTGCCCTAGATCCCGGTGACTGGATGGTGTTCCTGAACTTGTAGGACACACATTTTCATATAGTTAGTCCTGCCTTCATTTCCTTTGGTTCATGTTGAGCTAAAATAAGTTTCAATTCACTGAGACCCTCGAATGTTCATGAAAGTGATGGCAGTGGTTGCAGCTCATCTTCTGAGTTTGGAGAGACATGTACTCCTGTACCACCATCACAGGCTGCTCAAGGCGGGCTGGCCGCAGTCAGTCACAGACACTTCCGGACAATGGAGGGGTTCTTGATCTTGTTGGGGTTTTCCATCAAGAACCAGGACTACCCTGGACACAATGGTGGTCAAGGCCTTCCCACCTCCACAGCAAGTCGAGGATATTCAGTATATGATCCCTATGTTTCAGATTCTGTCTTGGATCTCGGTGAAGATGCTTCTGAGATTACTTGGGCATCTGACCTCATGCATCCTCCTCGTGCTGCATACCAGATGGCACTGACCCTGCAATGGACCCTAAGATTTCAATAGGCCCAGCAGCGGGGCTTCCTCTCCGACACTATCTAGATCTCACCAGAGGTGGTCCAAGAGGTGACAGACAATTGGCAAGCTGACTTGTGGCAGGCCACTCTCCCTTCACCCCTCAGACTTCACTGTTGTAATAGACACTTCACTGCTGGTGTGGGGACTCATCCGGGGAGATATGGGGGAGATGCAGATCAGACGCTTTTGCTCGCTAGTGCAGAGTTACCACACATCAACCTTTTGGTGCTTCAGGCGATCGGTTTGATCCTGAAAGCCTTCCTACCAACCATCCAGGGAAGGCTGGTACAGGTTTTAACAGACAAACAACCACCACATGGTAAAGTGACTAGCAGGGCACGTTGGGGTCCTGGATTCTGTGACAGTAGGCTGTATGTCTCTGGAGACGGATGGACCATCACAAGATCATTCTAGTCTGCTGAATGGCAGAGCAGACTAGCAGAGCTTATTTTGGCTGGCGGACCACAAGAGGCGTCTCCATCTTGAGTTGGCAGTGGGCATCTTCGTTCAGTGGGGCATGCCATGGCTAGATCTGTTTACCACGTCGAGAATGCACAGTATTAAAGTGTCTGCACACTGGAGTTCCCTACAAAAAGGTACTTGGGAGATGCATTCTGTTTGCGATGGGACAACGGTCTCCTGTACGTGTTCCCGCCACTAACTCCCTTGTCTCGAGTTCTGACGAAAGTTAGGACAAACCGGGCTCAAGTCATTTTAATAAACCTAGACTACCCCAAGAGAGTGTGATACTCAGAGCTTCTGAGACTCTTCACAATGGTAACTTCTCACATGTGTATATCTGCACGTATAAAGTTACCCTTACATTTTTGAGTAACTTTACTACATTTTGCTATTTAACATTTACAAGTGTAAAGTTACTCCAAAGTTTAGACTAACATGTCCTAACTCCCCTGAAATAGTGGGTGGAGTTAGTAAAAACATCAAATTCGACCGTAAAGTTATTGCTAATAGTGACTTTACCTCCGTATTTGATGTTCGCACACTTGGCAGAGGTCTCCGCGTTAGGGTCAAATATCTCCCTATGGTAAGGTTGATAAAATATGGGGAAATTAATAAAAGTATTAAAGTTAAAAAAAGTAATTCAACTTTTTTATGGTAGGGTACATTTTAATGTTAAATAATTTTATATATCTTATTAAAATGTAGAAGTTTTTAAAAAAATGCTACTGTAGAATTTACTAAATTTTAAATTGAAATTTTAGTAAATATAAGCAGAAATTACAATTATCTTGCAAAGATTAAAAAAAACTTATATTGTCTTAGAATGTGTATATATACATTTACTATGTATTAAAAGTTACTATAAGTTATATATAAAACTATTTTTAAAAAAGTTGTAATTATTTTTAAATTGAAAATGGTCATTACATTATTTAAAAAATAATAATATTTATTTATTAATTATATGGACATTTAAAAAATAAATAAAAAATAGTTAATTTATTTAAATATTATTTCCTATGTGGTTCTATTTTAAGTCCCTGCTAGTAGGGTGTTGAAGAATCTGTGAGTGGCTTTGGGTGGTGCTGTACTTACTCCACCTCTGAACTGGAGTACAATTGCAACTGCCTTTGGTTCTTTTTGGCTGTAGTAACATTAGAAGTGCAGTTTAAGATTAGGAAGGTGCTTACTCTTTTGTGAGTGGGTGCATGTCCCTTTCTAAACCTCTCCCTAAGCCTCCCTTAACTTCTTCTTACTGCTCCCCAAGCCGCTCCTCTTCAGTCAGAAATATTACTCATTTTCCAGCCACTCCCCTGTACCTCCCACATTTACTAGTAGAAGGTATACCTACGTGTAGGGAGAGCTACCCCATCGAGACGGAGATCTCTGCCCAAAAACAATAGGAGAAGCGGAGGCATAGACCTCCGCACATAGGTTAGGGAAAATAATTTTGTAGTATGTTTAGTACTACTAAATGTACTACAAAATTCAGTTTGTGAAAAGTTCAGTGAGCATTTACCTTCCGGTTCAGCTGCCCCTTCTGGAGGAATTCCAGTCTCAGTAACGGGGAGGGTCCTGCACTCAAATGTTCACAACCTACACCTCCATGCATAGAGAATGAACAACCACAGCTAAGTTCTTTTGGCTTGCTCCCTGAAATGGTAGATGTCATTCTTGAAGCCAGACTCCCGTTCATAAAGTCGAATTATGCCTGGAACTGGGAACTGTTTGCGGCCTGGTGTGTGGTGCTTCAGTGGTGCTTCATTTAGGCCCTCTGATGGCCAAACTCTCTGATGTACTGTTTTATCAACGGCCCAGGACAGCCTTTTAGTGGGCACAGTTAAGAGTTATTTGATGACACTTTCTGCCTTTTAGTGTTGACTGCACTCTTTCATCAGTGGTTGTGATCCGTTTTGTGAGGAAAACAGCCTTTACAACAATAGGATTTAAGGGTGGGTAGTGGTGAAGAATGCTAAGGGTAATTTTAGGGTTTAGGGGTGGGTAGTATTAAAGGGTGGTAAGGGTAATTTTAGAGTTATGGGGCTGTAGTGGTGAAGGGGAGTGAGTAAATTTAGGATTTAGAGGTGGGTAGTAGTAAAGGGTGGTAAGGGTAATTTTAGGGTTTAGGGTTGGGTAGTGGTCAGGTTGGTAAGGGTTATTTTAGAGTTAAGGGGTGAGTAGTGGTGAAGGCAGGTAAAGGTAATTTTTGGGTTTAGAGGTGGTAGTGGTAAAAGGTGGCATGGGTAATTTTAGGGTTTAGGTGTGGGTAGTAGTAAAGAGTAGTAAGGGAAAAATTAAGGTTTGGGATGGGTAGGGGTAAAGGGTAGTATGGGTAAGGTAAAATAAGGTTAGGGGTTTTAGTTACCTTATTGTACTTAACATGTGCAAAGAAGGAACCCCCAATAATCCTGCAGGCTTTTTCCACAAGGGCCAAGGGTGCTACGCTATTGGCCAAGGGTGTGCCAGTTCTAGACATCTGCTTTATTGCGTCATAAGCGTTGGTGCCTTGACTGACGAATCTGATGGGAGGATCATTGTGCCCGCTTGGTCCTGCAAGTCTTACTAATGTGAGTCCACTCCTCAGACCCCCACCTTTAGGAGGTACTACTGTGGTATCTATCCTAAAGGTGAGAAATTTGCAATTAAATGTATCCATCAGAACAGCATGTTACTTACCTCTGGTAACGCTCTTTCTGGTGGGTACTCTAATTGCAGACTGCTCATTGCCATCCCACCTCCTTGTTCTATGGAGTTGACGCCTGAACATCATAATAAGGGCTCAAGTAAGATTTTGTCACACTGTTGCCTGCAATTTTTTCAAAGGGCTCCGTGCTTGAGGGCGCAAAGTAGAAAGATTAAGCAACAGACATCAGCACGCATGAGCCTTGCTTATATGCGGTTCCAGTCTATCACTTGGTATGAAGTGACTGGGAGCCACCTACTAGGCACATGGGTGAGCATTACTTAAAAAATCTCCAGATCCAGTCTGGTGCCTTAGAATATTCTAAAGGTGAAGAACTTGCAGTTAGATAGAGGATGTACCAGAAAGACCGTTACCAAAGGTACATCATTTGGTGATCTAACTCCTTCCTCCACCCCACAAAAGGGAAAAACAAACATTGCACAGGAATAATACTCTATGAGAACAACCATAAAGGATTGCGACTAGCTGGTAACATAACCATCCACATATTTGTGAGGTTGCATTACTCTGTCAGAATGACAAACTGCAACATCATTTGACCCAGATTCCACTTCTCTTTCACATTCATTGTCCAGAAAAGCTTCCTGCAAATTTTCATAAACGTCTGACTTGCCACATCGCACAACACTTCATTCAACTTCACTACCTTCAGTCTACTGAAATCTCTCCATTGCTCACACCCTTGCTAGTATCCTCGTTTCCATTCTCACTGTGATAAGTGTAAACCCAGCTACATCCACACCATCAAATTCAGATTTTTGTACCATCCAGGAACACCCTTTGTTCATCTTAGCCACATTTCTTTTGCTTCACCTCTTCTCATTAGCCACTTTTATAGAAACTTTGGTTACTTTGCTTCCCTTTTAGGGGCAGAAGATTGTCCTTGTTCTCACCATATCTTTTGTGATCCTCACTGTTGTGATTACACATGCTTCTTTGTTGCTCTCTTTTCTCTCTGGCCCTAATTTCTTTAATTTATTTTGTATTATACCTTGAAAAACAATTATGAATATATCCTGTCACAAATCTGGTGATCGGTTTCCTCAGCTTGAAGAAACAACAAGGAATCACACCATTTATCAAATGTGGAGTTAAATTATAACTCCAAATCCTTTCCCTCTGTGCTTTTCCAGTATCTAGCCCAGAACAAGCAGTCAACTGAAGAGTATCCTTAGAAATTACGTTTATCCTCTCGACCAGCCCATTGTTTTGAAGACTGTAGAAAGAGACAGCTGTATGTTTAATTCCTGTAGAAAAACAAGGAGGAGTGAGAAGCTAAATTGGGGCAACTCTCAGCCTCCCTTAAACTTAATCAGTACACAAGAGAGGTAAAGCCTCACAACTGATGAACTCCTAACTTTTTAAGAGGTCAAATTAACTGTCCTCAATATATATATCAAAGTGGAAAGGAATCTGCACACAGGTGAATCGGTGCAACCCTTGCTTCACATGGATATATTAGTAGGATCCTCACCCACTAGCACCACCAGTGGCATGCTTCTAATAATCTAAGTGTGCACAAGCATGAGACAATTACATGATCAGGGGTGTGATTCGCCCTTTAACAAAAATGCTTTTTGTGTTTTCTATTTCAGATACCACTGGAGGGAAAATGTCCTATATGGTCTGTATAACTGCATGCTTCATATTTAGCATACAGTGTAAACCAGCATTAGGAGTTGGCATTTAACACAATCTGTAGAAAATCTATGGATTTAGTTGGTCCTGAAGAAAGCCTGCTGACCATGAGTGGCACTTGTATCAGGCTGAAACATGTCGACCTTACTGAGTTATAGATGATAGGGGTCTTTGCTCTCATATAACATCACACTGCTTTTATCCCAGCTAAAGGACCTTATTAATAAACAAGAATTAGGATTGTGAAGGCTTTTAACTTGAACTTAGGTTTTAGTAAGAGCTCCGCTTAAAAACTGCGTTGAGCCCACCCACTCACACTAGGTGCAGTGGGTGAGGATCCAATGTTTAATTCCTGAACAATATCATTAGTCCTCAATCTCAGTAGAAACAAATTGGATTCCATTTTTAGATACAAAATGTTGGAAATTACCATCTTTCTAGTCCCTAGTATATGGCACTTAGGTTCTGTAAGTTAAATGTCACCAGTGGGCTGCAGCACTCAGTGTGCCAATCACTGCAGTGACGATGCAAACCTGATAGCGGACCTGCCACCAGTAGCCTGGCTGTGCAGGGTTGAACTGCAAATTCAGCCTGTCAAAATAACCCCTTTGACAGGCCTAACACCCTCCTTTTAAATATTTATAAGTCACCCCTAATTAGGCTTTCCTATCTTTAAGGCAAGGTGCAGGGTAGGACATGTAAAGGTTTAATGTCAAACATGTCCTTACTGTAATAAGGCCCTAAATGCTACTTTCACTGTAGCAGGGTTAGCTGCTTAATAGAAAAGCATTACATTATTTACTAGAATTATTATTACATTTAATATTGCTTTCGCTATCTAGGAAACAGCAACAGAATTTATTCTTAGACTTTTGTAAATATTTATTACACGCCCAATTCATTGGTAAAGTCGAACTGTAATATCTTAGACCATGTACTTTTAGAAAGCCTCTAGAAATCCATTTGCAGGAGCATCCAGCTGTTATCCAGGAGCTGAACAGCCCCTTTGATGAGGTGTGAACTTGCTCCCAGAGCTGAGACGAAGGCTTTGGGTTTTGGGTATAGGAAGGTGTACTGTTTCTTTGGCAGGCTGACCTTTGCGCTATGCCCAGAAACTTAATTATTTCAAAGAGGCCTACCATGTTACAGGCAGATGTAGCTAACATCCGGGCATGCCCCCTGCCTTTGTCCCCCTAGACAGTCAGGCACCAGTTCCAGTGGAAGACAAACTGTCCCCAGAATTGGTTTAGAGTGACCACAGTGGAGGGAATGGGAGGGGTTGATCATTTCCCTGGCCCTACTGGGTGGACACAGGAGCTCTGCATAGAGTAAGAACGTGTCTGATATCTTGGTTTTGGGCAGAGAGGGGCACTGTAGGATTGTGTGCAGTAAAATACACAGGAAGTGCTGCAAACGTGGGTAGGGTCACCCCAGGGAACTTTTACCCCATTGGTTAAGAAGTGGACAGGAGTCTTCCCCACCCACAGACTGGCACTGGGCATATATATGGCATCCCCAGTACCCTCCTAAGAACACTTTATGGACCTGTGGATGAACAGAAGAGGCTTAAACTAGCCAACTGTGACCTGTGAACAACCCTCAAGACTGGATCTCCTTTCTCTCTTATACACAGGACAAAGGAGTGGACTCCTAGGGTCATAGGGCTGACCTCCAGTTTGAGCAACAGGGACACAACAAGCTTCCAGAGGCCTTCTCCCTGCATTCCCAACTGACCAGTTCTAAATAGACCTGCCATGGACCCTGCCTCTGGCCTCTGCTGGAGCCTTGACTCCCAAGTGCAGTCACCAAGGCACTGGACCCTAGGCTGGTGTCAAAGCGTACTACTCCTAACAAATCCTGAAACATGGTGTTAGACCTGTCAGCCCTAGGGTGGTCTTGCCCTGTTTTTTCCCTTTTGCGCCTCGTTTTTGCCACCGTATTTTTTACTGAACCTAGGTCTCCGGGCGCCTTACCACTGCCAACCAGTGCTGAGGTGCAGGTGCTCTCTCACCCAAGATGGCTGCCACAGGCCCCTGCTACTGCGGAGTGGCCTTGCACACATACACCTACTAGTAGCCAGGGTCAGACTGGGACATAGGGATACAGTATCCATCCCGTCCCGCCTCTGGGCCACAAAACCAGACATGGTGGAAGGTTCCAGAACCTTCTGGGCTGTGGGAGGAGTTATGTTTTGCCGCCTTTAGGAGGGTCACCTGACCTAGGGGTATAAGAGGTTTGGAGGGAAATCTTTTAGCCAGTTGGGGCACCACTGCTCCTGGGAGAACCTCTGCCGGAGTACAGGCTTTAGGGCCTAGGGGGGAGACCTACACTACTGCTACTGACAAGGCTAAGGCACTGCTGTAGTAAGTTAGCTGAGGAACGCCCACCACCCACTGACCTTGCCCAGCGTGAGGGGACCCAGGGAACCATCTTCAGCGTGCTGGGAAGTACCATCCAGCACCCCAAGTACCACCAACTCATTCCCTCCCCCATAAGGAGAAACCCCAAGAAGCAACCAACAAAGAACTACCGCAAGTAACCTGAAACTGCAAAGCCTGACAAACCAGCAAGGTCAGAAACCTGAACTGCCAAACTGGGGATCACCAGGTACAGCGCCGTGCCCTGTAGCGCTAGACCTTTACCCCCATCCACTCCTAGCTGTCGCAGTGCCGCCCTGCTGCTGGGCTGCCCAAAGCACTTCTATATCCGCCCCCCCTGCCAACTTGCTTCAAGCAGCGCCCCCGCGCTGTGCCTCCACGTGGGAGGAATCGCCCCCTCAAGCCACTGACCGTGTGGCTGGAATCTGCCTTTGCGACCGCCGCCGCGTGTGAGGGACTGCGGAGGTGGGCGTGGTCTCCCTCGAGGCCGGGGTGGTGAGGTGCGCCGTCCGCGCCCTCACCGAAGGTCCGGAGCTGCCTGAAGATCACCGCCGGGCCCGGGAGCCCCCGCAGAAGAAGTTGCGGCCTGGAAATCACCGCCGCGGCCCAGGAGGAAGAACGAGGCCTTCAGCCCCCGCCGACGCCGTTGCTAGGCGACCGGGGACGCCGACCGCGTCATCAGCCGCGTCCCCGGGAAGGCCGCACAGCGATTGGGCGCCGGCTCCCGCCGCGCCCCCTCCGCCGACGGAAGCTGCAGAGAAGTCCCCAGAGAGCAGAGGGAGGCGGGAAGCCGGCCGGAGAGGACTGCCGGCTCCCGCTCCCTTCCCCGCAGTACAGCGCTGACTACGGGGGCCGGAGGAGAGTGATACCGGCCCCCCAACGACCCGCAATTCCGGCCGGAAGGCCGTGGAACCCAGTCCGGGGCCCGCCCTGCAAAACACAGGCCGGCCCAGAAAGGAGCCAGTCGCTCTGGAGAGCAACCACCGAAACCACTACAGGTGAGCCCGGGAGGCCCCTAGGGCACACAGGAACGCCCCTGGGGGCCGGGGGCCACCATTAACCCGTTAATGGAAAGGGGCAAGTAAGGATTAACGGACACACGAGGCGAGGCCCCGGAGAGGAGTGGGCCTGGCCTGATTTAACCCCCTAAGCAGCTCCTGAGAGACACAGAAGCCCCAGAGAGAGAGACATGTAGAGGGGTTCCCTAAGCTATTCACCAGCCTAATTGTTATGCCTGCTTTAATTACTGTTTAGGCCTGATGCATATCCGCATTAATGAAATGTGTTGCCAGTGTACAGGTGCTTAACTGAATTGAGCTGGAGTGTACACCGCCAAGAGTTGAAGTGTTTTGTGTTGCAGGTGTACCGGATTTGCGACGCCCCTGTACTGCCTATGGGCGCGCCTAGATTAACGCAGGCCCTGTTTGAAATGTAACGTAAAATGCCTATTTACAAGTGATTGAATATTCCTGAGGTGAACTGCATGTTTTAGGCCCATGTTTTATTCCTGCACCCTGTGATCATTATTGGTGCTACGTTTAGGAGATGATTCCTGCGGCCTTTTAGTGGCCTACAATGTTGATGAGCTATGGTGCTTTAATGAGATGACGCACTAATTGAGTACTTCGAAGAGTTGAAATGTTGCCCTGAATTAATCTGCCTCATCTGATGCTGCATTGATTTATATAAAATAACTTGTTTTTAATACACAGACCTGGTGTGGTGTCACATTATTGCGTCCGCATTACTGAGTCAGAGTGAGTGTGTGCTGCACAACTGCCTTACACATTGCCTTCGAGTGCCTTTCCGCCTCGCGCCATGCTACCGTGCCGGAATCGGTAACCCCGGTTCCAACATTGGTGTTCAGCGGTGGGATAAGGACTGGTGTTTGTGCAGCACCCTACAGGGACTCAGTGTGCGCCGCAATTGGACACCTATTTAAATGCAAGTGCGAAGAATTCTTTTGTGATTGCCTGATTGTGTACATTCCTGCGTTAGACCTGCTACCTACAGTCTAGAACCCTTTCTCTAAATTGTCTGGGGCCCCACCTAGCAGGATGGAGTTTGAGTTGGCCAACCTAGAAAGGTATACAGTGGCACAGCTCAAGGAGTTCTGTCTAGAGAGGGGGTGTCCGTCAAGCGAGGCGCCAGGAAAGAGGAGCTTCAGAAAGCTTTGAGGGCATGGGTAATGGCCCACCCGGGAGGAAGAGGGGACGAGGAGCAGGGGAGGCAGACGACCCAGGAGAACTGGACCTACTGCACATTGACGTTAGCGAGAATGTGTTGCCAGGTAGGCCGTTCCAGGGCAGGCAGTAGTGCGTCAGGGGGGAGTTTGTCTGCAGAGGAATTTGAGGACAGGAGGGAGGAGAGGCAATTGAAGTTAGAACTTGCTAGGATAGACAGGGAGCGAGAACGGGCAAGGCTAGCCATGGAAGAAAGGAAGCTTGCGCATGAGCTTAGCCTGAAAGAATTAGAGCTCCGAGCCTTGCAGATGGAGATGCAGGGCAACTTGAATGGTGGCAGCGTACCCGCTGGGGTTCCCCAGGAGCCCAAGTTCTATCTACCTAGAGAGGTGATAACCAGTTTTAGTGTGGGAGATGATATTGATAAGTGGTTGGCGGCGTACGAGGTGTCTTTGGTGGCCCTTAGGGTTTTTGAGAGCTACTGGGGGGGAGGTCTCTACAGGTACATACCTCCACTAGTAAGGGACACACTTTTGACCTTGGACAAGGGGGATCAGACGTACTACCCTATCATGAAGGAGGCCCTGCTTAAGAAGTTTGGCCTCACCCCAGAGAAGTACCGCCAAAAGTTCTGCAACAGCCACAAGCTTCCCACATAGAACTGGGTGGATTTTTTTGATTATGCCCGGAAGGCATTGGAGGGTTGGGTGCGTGGCAGCAACATTGATGATTACAAAGGGCTGTATGACCTGTTCTTGAGAGAGCACCTCCTAGAGAAATGTTTTCCGGAGCTGCGCCAGTACTTGGTGGACCGCAAGCTGACCGATCCGCGGGAGCTTGCAGAGGAGGCAGACACGTGGGTCAGCACTCGGGTGTCCCACAAGGGAGCCGGGGCGGACCCCCGAAAGGTGGACAGGGGTTCCCCCAGAAGAAAGAGGGGGAGATAAAAGGAGGGAGTTCTTTAAAGGCCCCCAAAATAGACCGCCTGGGAGAGGGGTAGGTTCCCCATCCCAATCTGGATTCCAGAAACCCACTTACCCTGACAGGAGTCAGCAGCCCAGAACTGTCCGGTGCTACGAGTGCGGGGAGGTTGGACACTACAAGGGGGATCCCCAGTGTTGCAAGAGAACCCCAGCCCCCACAGGAGGTAAGAGCCCCGGGGTGGCCAGTGTAGCGCTTGGGAAGGAGTTGTCCCTAGGTAGGGGAGGTGAGTGGACAGGCTTGACCTTAGTTTCCCTGGGGGATAGAGAGATCATCCCACGGGTTCAGGTACCCTCGAACACTGCCAAGTATCGGCAGAGGGTCCTGGTGAACGGGGAGGAGGTGGAGGCTCTGAGGGACACAGGTGCCAGCATGACGATGGTAAGACGTCAGCTGGTGTCCCCAGAGCAGGTGATTCCTGAGGTATTCCACCCGGTTGTTATGGCTGATAATAGCCTGGGTCATTTCCCCGTGGCCCAAGTTCCCTTTGAGTGGGGAGGAGTCTCAGGCCTGTTGAAGGTTGCGGTGAGCCCTGCCATGCCAGTTGACTGTCTGCTTGGAAACGACTTGGAACATACTGCCTGGAGGGAGGTAGAGTTCAATGCCCATGCTGAGATGTTGGGATTACCAGGATGGACTTGCGTCGTCACGCGGTCCATGGCTGCCCGACAAGGAACTCAGCCCGGGTTGGAGCCTGAAATAATGGCCCAGCCCACTGCTGGACGAGGAGATGTCCAGGAGGAAGCACCCGGTGAGATGGATGGGGAGCCCTGGGAGGTGACCCCGGAGTCCGCTGAGGTGGATGGTGTTCCCGGAGGGGACCTGCCGACTCCTGCAGAGTGGCAGGTGGAAGGAGGGCCTACCCAGGAGGAATTCTGCCGGGCGCAGGAGTGCCCTACGCTTGAAGGCATGCGGCAGCAGGCCGAAGCCCAAGCAACTGGAACAGAGACTGGTAACTACCATGTCTACTGGGAGGATGGTCTCCTCTACAGTGAGCCTAAGGCTCCGGTGCATGGGTCATCAAGGGCCTTAGTGGTCCCCCAATGCTACCGAGCCTTTCTGCTAGAGTTGGCACACGAGATACCCCTAGCAGGACACCTGGGCCAGGACAAGACGTTTGCGCGTTTGGTCCCACATTTTTACTGGCCCAGGATGCGCGTCACCTCTGACACTTTCTGCAAGACCTGCACCACTTGCCAGGCGAGCGGCAAGACAGGGACTAAGTTGAAGGTCCCTCTGGAACCTCTCCCGGTTGTCGGTACCCCTTTTGAGCGGGTAGGGATTGACATTGTCAGGCCGTTGGACCCGCCGACTTCTTCGAGACACAGGTTCATCTTGGTGTTGGTGGACCACGCCACCCGGTACCCGGAGGCAATCCCTCTGAGGACCATCACTGCACCGGTGGTGGCGCGGGCCCTGATGGGGATTTTTACCCGAGTGGGATTCCCCAAGGTCGTGGTGTCAGACAGGGGCATGAACTTCATGTCGGCCTACATGCAGGCCATGTGGAAGGAGTGTGGAGTAACCTACAGGTTCTCCACTCCTTACCACCCCCAGACGAACGGGCTCGTGGAGCGTTTCAATAAGACCTTGAAGGGGATGATCCGGAGCCTACCCGAGGACTTGAGAAGGAAGTGGGACGTCCTCTTACCCTGTCTGCTCTTCTCCTACCGAGAGGTGCTGCAGAAGGGGGTCGGTTTCAGCCCCTTTGAGCTGCTCTATGGCCACCCCGTTCGGGGGCACCTCAGTCTTGTCAAGGAGGGGTGGGAGAAGTCTTCCTCGAAGCTTCCCCGTGATGTGGTCAGCTATATGCTGGCATTCCGCAGCCAAGTGGCCAAGCTGTGGAAGGAAGCCTCGGACAACCTAGAGGCTAGTCAGGCCGTCATGAAGAAGTGGTATGACCGGAACGCTCGGATGGTAGAGTTGTACGCTGGACAGAAGGTGTGGGTCATGGAGCCAGGAGAGCTTAGCGCCCTCCAGGTCAGGTGGACTGGACCGTTTGAGATCCTGGAAAGGAGAGGCCAGACCACTTATGTCGTCGATGTGAAGACCCCCCGTCAACCCCACAGGGTGTTCCACGTCAACCGCCTGAAGCCACACCAGGAGCGTTCAGAGCTCACTCTCCTGATGATAACAGATGGAAGTGAGGAGGATGAGAGTGAGCCTCTTCCAGACCTTCTGGCGGCCCATGAGAAGGATGGCTCGGTAGAGGGAGTGGTCCTCGCCCCATCCTTGACCCTAGAGCAACAGAGGGACTGCCGCCAGGTCTTGGGGCAGTATGCCTCGTTGTTCTCCCTCACGCCTGGGATCACGCACCTGTGTACCCATAATGTGGACACAGGGGACAGTCCGCCAGTAAAAACCAAGTCTTACCGGCTGTCCGATAAGGTCAAGGCTAGTATCCAGGGTGAGGTTACCAAGATGCTAGAACTGGGGGTGATTGAGCCTTCCAGTAGCCCTTGGGCTAGTCTGGTGGTGTTGGTGCCGAAAGCGGCCCCACCGGGCACCACACCAGAACTTCGGTTCTGTGTGGATTACCGCGGACTCAACTCAGTAACCAAGACCGACGCTCACCCGATCCCTCGGGCGGATGAGCTCATTGACCGGCTGGGAGCAGCCCGGTATCTGAGTACCATCGATTTGACGTCAGGCTATTGGCAGATCGCCATGGCAGAAGGAGCAAGGGAGAAGACTGCGTTCTCCACCCCCGAGGGCCACTTTCAATTTCGGGTGATGCCCTTCGGGTTGAAAAATGCTCCAGCCACTTTCCAGCGGTTGGTGAACCAGGTGCTGTCTGGCCTAGAGGCCTTCTCTGCTGCCTACCTGGATGACATAGCTGTCTTCAGTAGCAGCTGGGAGGACCATCTGGAGCATCTCCAGGAGGTGCTACAGGCTCTGCAATGGGCTGGTCTAACCATCAAGGCCAGCAAGTGCCAGATTGGACAGGGATCTGTTGTGTACCTGGGACATCTGGTGGGCGGGGGTAAGGTGCAACCCCTCCAAGCCAAGATCGAGACCATCTTGGCCTGGGAGCCCCCCAAGACCCAAACAGAGGTCCGGGCTTTTCTCGGCCTCACAGGATACTACCGCCGGTTCGTCAAGGGATATGGAACCATTGTGGGCCCCTTGACGGAGTTGACTTCGAAGAAGCAGCCACGCAGAGTCATCTGGACGGCTGCCTGCCAGGAAGCCTTTGAGACCCTCAAACGTGCGATGTGCACCGCACCGGTGCTCAGGACTCCAGACTTTGGACGGGAATTTATCGTGCAGACAGACGCTTCTGAGCATGGCATAGGAGCTGTGCTCTCGCAGCTGAATGACGATGGCCAAGACCAGCCAGTGGCCTTCATTTCCCGAAGACTACTCCCCCGGGAACAGCGTTGGAGTACCATCGAAAGAGAAGCCTTTGCAGTGGTTTGGGCTGTAAAGAAGTTGAGGCCATACCTTTTTGGTTGTCACTTCCTGATCCAGACCGACCACAGACCCCTTCGCTGGCTCATGCAGATGAGAGGCGAAAACCCCAAATTGCTGAGGTGGTCCTTTTCCCTCCAGGGGATGGACTTTCGGGTGGAACACCGACCCGGAGTAGACCACGCCAATGCGGACGGTCTCTCTCGGTTCTTCCGCCTTAGCGATGAGAACTCCCTAGGGGTTGGGTAGCTCTCCCCACTTTCGGCTGGGGGGGACGCGTGTTAGACCTGTCAGCCCTAGGGTGGTCTTGCCCTGTTTTTTCCCTTTTGCGCCTCGTTTTTGCCACCGTATTTTTTACTGGACCTAGGTCTCCGGGCGCCTTACCACTGCCAACCAGTGCTGAGGTGCAGGTGCTCTCTCACCCAAGATGGCTGCCACAGGCCCCTGCTACTGCGGAGTGGCCTTGCACACATACACCTACTAGTAGCCAGGGTCAGACTGGGACATAGGGATACAGTATCCATCCCGTCCCGCCTCTGGGCCACATAGCCAGACATGGTGGAAGGTTCCAGAACCTTCTGGGCTGTGGGAGGAGTTATGTTTTGCCGCCTTTAGGAGGGTCACCTGACCTAGGGGTATAAAAGGTTTGGAGGGAAATCTTTTAGCCAGTTGGGGCACCACTGATCCTGGGAGAACCTCTGCCAGAGTACAGGCTTTAGGGCCTAGGGGGGAGACCTACAGTACTGCTACTGACAAGGCTAAGGCACTGCTGTAGTAAGTTAGCTGAGGAACGCCCACCACCCACTGACCTTGCCCAGCGTGTGGGGACCCAGGGAACCATCTTCAGCGTGCTGGGAAGTACCATCCAGCACCCCAAGTACCACCAACTCATTCCCTCCCCCATAAGGAGAAACCCCAAGAAGCAACCAACAAAGAACTACCGCAAGCAACTTGAAACTGCAAAGCCTGACAAACCAGCAAGGTCAGAAACCTGAACTGCCAAACTCGGGATCACCAGGTACAGCGCCGTGCCCTGTAGCGCTAGACCTTTACCCCCATCCACTCCTAGCTGTTGCAGTGCCGCCCTGCTGCTGGGCTGCCCAAACCACTTCTATATCCACCCCCCCTGCCAACTTGCTTCAAGCACGCCCCCGCGCTGTGCCTCCACGTGGGAGGAATCGCCCCCTCTAGCCACTGACCGTGTGGCTGGAATCTGCCTTTGCGGCCGTCGCCGCGTGTGAGGAACTGCGGAGGTGGGCGTGGTCTCCCTCAAGGCCGGGGTGGTGAGGTGCGGCGTCCGCGCCCTCACCGAAGGTCCGGAGCTGCCTGAAGATCACCGCCGGGCCCGGGAGCCCCCGCAGAAGAAGTTGCGGCCTGGAAATCACCGCCGCGGCCCAGGAGGAAGAACGAGGCCTTCAGCCCCCGCCGACGCCGTTGCTAGGCGACCGGGGACGCCGACCGCGTCATCGGCCACGCCCCCAGGAAGGCCGCGCAGCAATTGGGCGCCGGCTCCCGCCGCGCCCCCAGCGCCGACGGAAGCCGCAGAGAAGTCCCTAGAGAGCAGAGGGAGGTGGGAAGCCGGCCGGAGAGGACTGCCGGCTCCCGCTCCCTTCCCCGCAGTACAGCGCTGACTACGGGGGCCGGAGGAGAGTGATACCGGCCCCCCAACGACCCGCAATTCCGGCCGGAAGGCCGTGGAACCCAGTCCGGGGCCCGCCCTGCAAAACACGGGCCGGCCCAGAAAGGAGCCAGTCGCTCTGGAGAGCGACCACCGAAACCACTACAGGTGAGCCCGGGAGGCCCCTAGGGCACACAGGAACGCCCCTTGGGGCCGGGGGCCACCATTAACCCGTTAATGGAAAGGGGGAAGTAAGGATTAACGGACACACGAGGCGAGGCTCCGGAGAGGAGTGGGCCTGGCCTGATTTAACCCCCTAAGCAGCTCCTGAGAGACACAGAAGCCCCAGAGAGAGAGACATGTAGAGGGGTTCCCTAAGCTATTCACCAGCCTAATTGTTATGCCTGCTTTAATTACTGTTTAGGCCTGATGCATATCCGCATTAATGAAATGTGTTGCCAGTGTACAGGTGCTTAACTGAATTGAGCTGAAGTGTACACCGCCAAGAGTTGAAGTGTTTTGTGTTGCAGGTGTACCGGATTTGCGACGCCCCCTGTACTGCCTATGGGCGCGCCTATATTAACGCAGGCCCTGTTTGAAATGTAACGTAAAATGCCTATTTACAAGTGATTGAATATTCCTGAGGTGAACTGCATGTTTTAGGCCCATGTTTTATTCCTGCACCCTGTGATCATTATTGGTGCTACGTTTAGGAGATGATTCCTGCAGCCTTTTAGTGGCCTACAATGTTGATGAGCTATGGTGCTTTAATGAGATGACGCACTAATTGAGTACTTCGAAGAGTTGAAATGTTGCCCTGAATTAATCTGCCTCATCTGATGCTGCATTGATTTATATAAAAGAACTTGTTTTTAATACACAGACCTGGTGTGGTGTCACATTATTGCGTCCGCATTACTGAGTCAGAGTGAGTGTGTGCTGCACAACTGCCTTACACATTGCCTTCAGGTGCCTTTCCGCCTCGCGCCATGCTACCGTGCCGGAATCGGTAACCCCGGTTCCAACACATGGGATGTAGAAATCTTTTGCCAACTTTTTGCTCTGAAAAACCGGCTGGGGACCACCACCTGCCAAGCCGATCCGACGAAGGTGCATTGCAGCTGGGCCAAAGATTCAGGCTGCTCCCGCTACGTTCTTCTCCACAGCATCAAATCCGATTCAGGGAGACCTCACAGAGAAGGTATTCAGCCTCATGTAGCCCTCTTTGGCTACAGCCTGTAGTCTTGCCCCGCTGGAAGAATCCAAGATCCAAAAAAGTGACTAATTCCAAAGGTACAAATCAACAAAAAGAGAGAAAGGGTATACTGGAACTACTCCTGGTCCCCTAAAGATATACACAAACAACAAAGTAGGAGTAATTCCTGGGAAGGATTACTGCTAACTGTGGTCAAAAAAAGGAAAGCAATTCCTTTTTTAAGAAGAACCCTCACCCACCAACCTAGTTGGTGGCATGCTTCATCATCGGGTTCCCACCCGAGGGGCCGAGTGCCTCTCGGGTGTGCTGCGACGGCTAAATTACAGCGGAGCAGGTTTTATTTGTGCCTGGTGAGTGAAAGTGATTTTTAAGATTGCCTCTATAACTCCTTAGAAATTTTTTATTGGTGGGGCCATAGGACAAGATTAAAAGCAGAGTTGGTGGATGTCTTCTGTGGCTTGCTTGGTCACAAACATCCGTGATATAATAGTGGCATGGTCTACATGTTTCAGCCTCTTCATGCGTGGTAACAAGGCTTTCTTCAGGACCGGTGAAATGGAACTGAGTGGAGGTTCTTCGGGATCCTGAACCGGGACGAAGTAGGTGCCAGTGGCTGGTGTTTGACCTTGACAAAGGTTTGACTATAGGCAACGCCCCCGGCAGGGTCCATGGGGTATCGCTATCTTGCGATTCACAACAAATTGTTGATGACAAAACCGTAAGTTTTGCGGTTCAATAAACACTTTATGGGTGCACCTTAGCGTGTGCACTCAGTTCCATTTCACCGATCCTGAAGAAAACCTTGCTACCACGCACAAAGAGGCTGAAACATGTAAACCTTGCCACTATTATATCACGGATGTTTGTGACCAAGAAAGCCACAGAAGACATCCACCAACTCTGTTTTTAATCTTGTCCTATGACCTCACCAATAAAAATTTTCTAAGGAGTTATAGAAGCAATCTTAAAAATCACTTTCACTCACCTTACACAAAAAAACCCAGCTCCGCTGTAATTCAGGCATCGCAGCACACCCGAGAGGCACTCGGCCCCTCGGGTGGGAACCCGATGATGAAGCATGCCACCAACTAAGTTGGTGGGTGAGGGTTCTTCTTAAAAAAGGAATTGTTTTCCTTTTTTTTACCACAGTTAGCAGTAATCCTTCCCAGGAATTACTCCTACTTTGTTGTTTGTGTAATTTCAAAGGTAGAAATCTTCACTGGGCGAAGGTGCAAAAAGTATCCAGCCAGCAAGGGACTGTCTCTGGGCACGAAATACAATTTTTTCCTCCTTGGACGTTCGTGCCAAAAGTCACAGGCTTCACTGAGACCTCACCCAGAAGCTACATGTGCCATGACGTAACTTGGAGCCCTCTTTGGCCACAGCTTGCTGCCTTGCCTGGCTGAGGATTTTTGACTTCCATTCCAGAAGCTAAGTCTGAAGGTAAAACTTTCAAACTGGTTGAACCTGGTTTCTGTATCTGATCCACGCTCCATCACAGTCGGCCTTAACTTGCACCAGTCAAGCAAAACCTGATGGCTGCAGTCAGTGTTTATCTGTGTTTGATGCTGGTTCAAACCTGAAACTTAAAAAATTCATAACTCCGGTTCCACTTATTGGATTTTTATCATTTTGTTGTCATTTCATTTATTAACATTTATTTTATTTTTCTGAATTGGTTTGGGTTTTTCTTGTGTTTTTGTTGATTTTATGAGTACTACATTCATACTTTTACAGATTGCGTCTAAACTAAGCCTCTCTGCACTGCGCTGTGCAGGGAGTTGAGCTCAGGTTAATTTAGCGACTTTAGTGGTTCAACCTGACAAGAATTATGATTATTATGTGAGGTGGGCCCTTACCCCCTCAACTAATGCCCTAATTTCTTTCACCAAAGTCCCAGATTAATCCTCAATCACAAAAATACTTAACAGAAATGTAATGGCATTGCTCGTCTTGGGATTCCGTAGCAAGGTATAGTAAACCCATTTACAATGATAGTCTAACACGAACAAAATGAAATTCAACCCATTCGGTAATCCTTGTATCAGACCCAAATAATCAACTGCAATCTGTTGACCTTTGTGTAAATCTTACAGGATTCACTAGTGCGTTATGTGTAATTAACTTTTGACCTGAATTTTGTTAACGTTCGCATAACCCTGTGAAGAAGTCCATTGATTTATCTAGGCCACCAATAAAACCTCAACTGTTTCTTCATGGCTGGTAACCCCTGAATGCCTTCATGGGCAATACTAATTAGTCTATCACGTAAACATGCTGGCAGCACCAAACACCTTCAAATGAGAACCATGTCACCATCTATACTTAGATCATTATCAATTTTTGCAAAACTCTGTAATTTACCTAGGAAGCACTTCTCTTTTGGCCAACATTCAACAATGCATTATTGTACTTCACCAAGGGGCATATTACCAAGGATTTGCAATAATTATCGCAAAGCGCGCTTAGTGCTGTTTTTTTATCGCAGGCTATCGCTGGATTTCATCGCGGAGATAACGCGTTATTATCAACGCTTATCTCCAAGGTGATAAAAATCCAGCGATAGCGTGAAGCCCAGCAATAGCGCGAGAAATCCAGCGATAAATTCACTGCGCTAATGGAAAGCTCGCTAATAGGCAGGTGAGGACTTAACCTTACAATCCACCTCCCATTGACAAGATGGTTAAGTCAAGTTTTTATCAGGTGTTAAATTCCAGCGATAATCGCGGTTAGCGCAACTTTTTTATCGCTCGCGGGCATTGCTAATAGGGGAAGTTGTGTTTGCGACTGTTTGCAGTTGCTTTTAGTTGGGAACGCCTACTTTGCATGTCATTAGCGATAATTATCGCTGACATGCAAAGCGGCAACAAAACAGCCGTTATCGCCATTAAGCTGTCGCTAACAGCTGTTAGCGACAGCTTGCTAATAGGGCGATAACAATATCGCCGCTTTATCGGCAAAAAGTGCCGCTAAAGTGGCGATACTGCCCTTGGTAATATGCCCCCAAGTACCTTTTCTGCTTGGGATACACTTACTGACTCCTAACATGAAATCTCATTCCTTGACAATACAGAACCATCTATAAGTCCCACAAAACACACACCACTTCCTCAGAACGGATGCCCTCCACCTTTGGCTTCAATGGAAATCTGGATAAAAGTCTGCTCTTGCTTCATTTTTGCCTGAAACATGTTAAATATGAAAATTAAACCCTTGTAAGGTGGACAACAAAATGACCAATCTGGGAGATGCAGTAACCCCCCCCTCTATCCCCTAACAAATAAATCAATGATTTGTGGTCAGTGCCTAACTAACATAAACTTACATCCCCAAACATAGGTACCAAAATGTTATGCGCCCAAAATACAGGCTAAGGCTTCTTGCTGTGCTGCACTGTAATGCACCACTGAGCCATCTTATGGCGACTTACAGGTACATGCATCAACCATTTTTGCGAGCGCAAACGGTGCGATTCGCAAAAATCGGCCGTTTGCGCCCGCAAAAAGGGCATTTGTGATGCATGAAGGGTCAAGGCACTCGCAATTTGAGAATTAGCAATTAATTGCGAGTTCTCAAATTGCGATTGCATTTAAGGAATCGCATTTTGCGATTCCTTAAATGCGATGCAAGAACCACTTTGAAGTAGCGATTTCGCTACTAGGGGGCGCAAATTACCATGAAGTTGAACTTCATGGTAATTTGCAAAAACTTTGAAAAATGCACTAAAGTGCATTTTTCAAAGTTGTAGGTTACACACACACATGTCCTTTGGACATGTGTGTGCGCAACATTTGTGCACAGATCAATTTCAGGGTGCAACAGGGTGTCCTTTGACACCCTTGCACCCTGAAATGCATGCGCAATTTGCGAGTACCAATTGGTACTCGCAAATTGCGTGTCAATTCCCATTCATTCCTATGGGCCTATAGTCCCATAGGAATGAATGGGAAGCCATTCCTTATTTGCGACTCGCAATTTGCGAGTCGGAAATAAGGAATGTGTAGGAATCGCTATTTTTATAGCGATTCCTACATGCATAGGCTTTTGCGAGTCCTTAATTGCGATTCCTTAATAATCGCAATTAAGGACTCGCAAAATCCTACCTTGATGCATGTGCTTGTTAGTGCCCCGCTCCAATGTGCAGAATTTTAGGGGTAAAAAGACATGCCAGAACATAGATCACAGAAGCCACCTGTGTGGATCACAAGTGATTTTCTATGTACAGTGTCTTTGTGGAGCCGGGTTGAAGACCAGCAGCACTCAGAGGACAGATCTAGCCTTGAAACTGGCTGATAATCAAGCAGTGCAATACAATGGAACATACACAACAATCAGATAAGATCACTGCACCAAACAGGTAATCAGGAGTAATTGCAAACACTTGGTTTTATATGTGTGTATCTTTTGTCAGTATTACAGCAAAGTTCTTTAAGCAATTAATTAATTTCTCGCATAATTTATGCCTCACTAGAAGCTACAACTCTGAGACAATATTTAGCAAAATGCTGTATATTATCATCGTCCTCCAATTACTGTTGGCGCTGTACTCCCAGTGGTGCAGTATCTTCTCCTTCTGCTCCCTGTTGTGTTCTTTCACACTCTGCACTAGCTATGTGGCTGTGACGCAGAGCCCACAGACGCTTCCACATCCTGGGGCAGATTTACAAGCCCCCTGCACCACCAGTACGTCACTTTTCATGACGTACTGGTGGCGCAGGGGGCTCCTCCATATTTACAAGGACAGGAAAAGCCACCCTGCGTGACTTTTCCTCTCCTTGTAAATACGGCCCCTTCACACGCAGCACTTTGCGTTGAAGGGGCGTTCCATGGGTGTTGCTGTGGGTGTTCCCACGCAACACCCATGGAAAAGGACACATCTCCAGAATTAGGAGAAATCGTAAATCTGGAGATGCGTCTGAATGCTACGCCACCCTAGAGATGGCGTAGCGAGGCGCAACGAGGAGAAATGTTTTCATTTCTCCTAGTTTTTTCCTCTTTCAATGCGTGCTGCATTCTAGAGCATGCATTGAAAGAGGAAAATGCCTGAAGTGATTGTTTTTGTGCAGGAAGGTGCCCCTTCCTGCACAAAAACAATCTCCCCACGATGCAGGCATCCTTGCACCATGGTGCAAGGGTGCCTGCGCCAGCGCATGGCTGCAGTTTGTGCGCCAGTGCAGGGGGAAGCACAGAGATGCGACATATTCTTGTAAATATGTTGCATCCCTGTGCTACGGAAGTGCCGCAGCATGGCGCAGCCAAAGGGCTTGCGGTGCCACGCTGCGGCACTTCCTCGTAGATCTGCCCCCCTGTTTTTACCCATAGAGGTCCATAGGGGTCCGGGTACTCTGTCCCCCAAGGCTAATCATTTTTGGGGGAGGAGGAGCATATGGCCCACCTCTTTTAGCCATTCAGTGGACTTGGGGACCCCATACCCCAGGGCCTGATGGCAGCAGTATCATGGGGAGCTCATTCCCCAGAACACTTGTTCCCTTCCTGCAAGAACATGAGCAGGGAGATCTTCAACCCCATGCCCACACTTTTGTGGGGAGGTAACATAAGTTTGTTCCCACCTGGCGGGAGCAGAAAGAAAAGCTACTCCCAGCCAGACAGGAGCAAAGCCGGCTTGCACTTGCACCCGAGATGGGTGCTGGCAGGGGAGCGTGGTGGGGCTGTGGGGGCCATGGGGCATGTCTGTGGCCTCCAACAGAGGAAAATACTGTGGGTGCCCCAAGTAGCACCTGGGAACCTACCACCAAAAAAAACCTATGCAGCACATGAGTGGGCAACTGGCACTGACATAACAAAAATAAAGAGACATATCTTGCCTGCACCTAAGATAGGTGCTGGCTACGAAGCTGCCGAGGGCCACGGGGCTCCCCCCATGCCCCCAACTACATATAAACTGTGGGTGTCCCAGGTAGCATAGTGGGCAATAGAACAGTGCACTAGAATGTGTCCTAAGTAATTAGCAGTGGCAAAGATTAATTTAAGCATTTCACCCAGCACCTTTTTTTTCCCTTAGTCCCCTGTCTCCTCGCCTTTATATGAGCTTCAACCGAATGATAGACCTTCATCTGTACAAGCCTCAAACTTTGTTATATGAAAAATCACTGCTGCTCAAATCAACAAACTAATTGGAGGTATGAACATTACCTTGTGCACAGGCAGCCAATGACCTTCCATTTTTGGTGACGGAACTCAGGCATGCGGGCGCTCCAGTGATCACAGAGATTATTCATAGTTCTCTGTCTCCTCGGAGGGTGCTGGATTGTCCCAAATGTGCTGGGTGACACCATTGCTATAAAAACACTGCTGAGCCCCATTGAGCCAGCAAATTACAAACTAATTCTCGGAGCACCTTGTTTGACCAAAATTCCTAAGAATGTGGTTACTATCTATAGTTTCAACTATTATATATAAGTTCATATGTTTGGATGCTCTTGCTCTTTTGAAGACCAAACTGGCTGCATATTCCCAACAGACTACTGAGATCCTCAAGCAAGTATTTCTGGAAGTTTCAATGATCAAGCGAGCTGAAAGTACAATCTCTCCAGAAGAAGTGCCTAGTTGGTGGAATGACTTGCTCTTGAACATTCGAAATAGGTTTGCTCTCCTAAGTTTAAAGGAAGAGTGACAACTCACTTATTTTATGACCCCTCCTTGTCTCATTGGGTTTTGTTGCTGGATATATGGCACCTGGATATCTTTGGGTTGTGGCACTTTGTAAGTGTTGGTTGCTTTGCCTTGACTTGATGGTGCCCCAAAAGTCCTTAAACTTTCAAGGACATTTTCTTGCTCACCCGGGCATTAGTTCACAAGGTAAAAGGTCTTCTCACCACTTGCACTAAGGGAAACAAAATCACATCGGTTAAAAATCTTGAATTAATCTCAGCCACTACTAATTACTCTGGACCACTTTCTTATCCATAATTGTTTTCTCACTGAGCCACCACAGAGACGGGCCAACGTTATGCAGATCAACCTTGGTCCTGCCCCAACAGGAATAGTCCAGTCTGAACTGCCAGCCAGCCTGGACCAGTTCCTGCCAGGTCCACAGACACATTTCAAGTTGCAGCTGGTTTTCATTTCAGCGACTGCATTTTCCACACTCTCCCAGCATCAGGAGAGAAATTTCATACCAGGCAAGCTCCAGTAGACATGATCTGAACCCCCTTTGTCTTTTTGCGTTAGCAAAAATGTAGCTTCGCTAGCCCATAGAGTAACCTTAAGGTTCAGAGATTCAGGGTAAAAATTGGAGCCTCTGTTACACAGTCATCTCCACGCTGATGGCAAACAGAGCTGTGTCTTCTGTCACTTTTTCTATGCCATTCAGCTCTCTTCCGAAGTGAGGTTGCAGCACTTCTTAAAGATTGAACTCAAGCTGTGATTAGCGAATGCCCTTGCATGAGCCCAGCTAAAGTTCATACACATTCTCCGCCTACATTTTTGGCACCACAACTCACCAAGCTTTGTACCTGAACAAGCAATTCATGGGCTAAAAGTTTTCAAAATGGCAGCTTTAAGACTTACTTAGGTGCTCGCCTTTCTCTCTCTCCAAACGTTTCAAGAAGCCAATCTACTCTGAACCCTGGAGATTTGTATCCTTTCTGGATTCATCTGCCCCCATCCCTGTAGTCAGAAGGTACTCTATTTGTGTCATTGCACTATCTCTGAAAGCAGAGAAGTATCATGATGCCTACTTGACAAAGCAGATATGATCTTGGAGTGGTCACCTCTCTTCAGAGAAATGAGGTTTTGAAAAATAGCAATTATTTTTGGGCCACTGGTAGCTCAACTGGAGGAACAGGATTAAGCCACCTTCACAAAATGGTGAAACATTCAGGGTCCGATTACGATCTCGCTTGTAAAGCCTCTGACCTCGGAGGCCTTACGACCGAGATTGTCGGTTTAAATTGTGACCAGATGATTACAATACAGCCAGTCGGAATTGAAACCGGCTGGTCCTTCCGGCTGGCTTCCGATGGGCTCCATGAGCCCGTCTACCAGTCAGTGACCGGCCTATAATCCAAGGCGTTTCCGCCTTCTGGATTACGATGCACGGTTTGCTGCAGAGTTTCCATCATGGCTTTTGCGACATGGAAACTCTGTCGGAAAGCGAGTTTGGGGGACTCTAGCAGGGCCTCCTTCTGTTTTCTACCTCTGGTTGGGGGACTAGGGAGTGCCATAGGTGCCCCCTTGCTGATCCCTGCACCTTGTAGCAGGCACATTGAGGTGCCTGCCACGGAGTGCAGGGATGCACACACATCCCATTCCTCTATGGGAGCTTGTGTTATTGCCGGTTTACGGCCATAACACGAGCTCCCATAGAGGAATGGGAGTATGCGACCGCACCATGTGCGGTCACATCATGGTCAGACGGTCGAGACTGCCGACCGGAGGTCGGTCGGTCCCGTTTCCGCGATGGTGTCGGGCGGACACCATCAAAATAAGCTCCTTAATATGGATTCTGACAACTTTACAAAAAACTGTTTTGCAGTATAGCTGTAAGAAATTGGGTTAGTAGATAACCCGGTTGGAAGCCCTACTTAAGCAACAACCACAACCTTTGTGAAGGTGAATCACAAAAAGGTACTAAATTAACCTGTTCTTAACCCTGTGATAGCTTGACACAAAGCAGATGGGCTTAGCTTAGAGTCCACATGCAAAGAATTTGTGCAGCATGAAAACAATAATAAAGTAATAACAGAAAAACTAAAATCCAACCAGTAGAACTCGAGATATTACATTTTAAAGTTTTTAGTGAAAATAACACCTAAACGCACAAAGCATCACATCATCTGGTAACGCTTGACGGAGGAAGTCACAAGTTGAGTTTGACCAGGATGGATCATGGGCCGCATACAGGGACAAGGTTAGGCCCGCTCAAAAGTAACTTGCTAAGTCCAGCGCAAAGAGTTTTGTTCACAGTGGCGGAGGCTGCGAGGAGGAGGCATGCATTGTGGATGCTCATCGCTGTAATGCGAAGAGAGGGTAAAGCATTGCAGGCGGGCCGTTACTGTAGCTTCGTATTGGCGGTCATCATGGGCTGTTATTGTTGTAGTGTGAGGTGCAGGTCTCATGTTTCTGGTCGCGCAGACAGTCATTGTTGGCGCGAAGAGCAGGTTTACCTGAAGCTTTACATTGGAGGGTGTCGCGGGCAGCAGAGGTTTGATGCGAATGGGCACGTTTACAAGGAGCCCAAGTTTCAGGATTTCCATCTTTTCTCTTTGGATGACCTCTCACTGATGCCTGCCAAGGGTCCAGGACTTGGGGGGCACCTCTTGGGGATCAGAACTGACTTCAGCAGAGGCCAGCAGCAGGGCTCAGGCAAGTCCAGTTGCAAGTCCAGGCAGCTCTAGTTGCAGGAGGTCAGTTGGGCAGTTTGCAGGACGGCTTCTGAAGCTTGTTGTGTTCCTGTAACTCACACAGGGGATCAGCCAACTAACACTTGGAGTCACTCTGGTAGCCTGGGGTGAAGGCAAGCAGGTCCAATCTTCCAGTCCTTCAAGCAGCAGGGCAGTCCTTTGGCAGTGGGGCAGTCCTTCAACTGTAACCCCCTCAGGTTCCTGAGTAGTCTGATAGTGGCTCTGGAGGTTCAATATGTATACCTGTGCCAGCCTTTATGTAGGGGGCTCTATGTCCTATCTTTACATCTAGTGATGTAATATGTGAGTTCATAAGCAGTGCATTGCGGGGGCATAAGTTATTCTTAGCTCAAGTAACTAAAACTGCTGAATGTCTATGGTTTTATGCATGTTGTCTGTACCTAACTATAATGTCACTGTAACCTTTGGTTTTTTTCAGTGAATTTCTAAGGTTTAAAAAAAAATATTTTTCTCAACTATAATGTCCCTGTAACCTTTGCCTTTTTCAGTGGAATTTCTATGTTTTAAAAAAAAAATGAATTCCTAACTATAACATCCCTGTATCCTTTGTTTTTTTCAGTGAATTTCACAGTTTTTAAAATATAAATTGTAATACAATTTCACCTATAAGTTCAATTTAGTAATACTCATTTTTATAACTTTTTAAATACACTTTATTCTTACATTTATTATTATTTAACGCGCTTGGGGGACTTTTGGTAAGATGTCGATCAACCTGGTAAAGGCGGGAAGACATTTGCCCACTACTAAGGTGGATAGTGTGGGGTCAAATGGGCAGAGCTTCTAAGTGATTTTGCGCATTTGCATACTTGTAGTAATTTAAAGGGAGAACCATGGACTCTGCTCTCACCAGGAGGCAAGAAAGAACCCACTCATCACAGTCACTACAGGACAGAGTGCTCTCCGATAGATAAATGATGCATTCACCTGCCTTAAGGATTTCAGATCGTTTTTCAAGGTGGAATTGCAGAGAAAAAAACTTGCTTTGCTTTTGCCAAGCCCAAGAAATTAGGATCATTTGTTCTTTATAGAAGTGGAGCTTCAACTGGGGCACCTGCTATGTTTGTATTTGTAAGTGCTTCCCGTTGAGGTTTAATTTCTGTGAAAAGAGCACGAGGGCCAGAGCTGAACCTCACTTGCCCGTGTATAAAACAAGAGTCCACAGTTTTGCCCAAAATGTCTACCTATCTGGAGTACTTTTTACTGGTTAATTAGTAAGTGCTACCTCATTAGTAAGTGCATATTGTACGCTGCAGCTGAGTAATGGACCATGAGGAAATGTCTCCAGTGGGTTTAATTTCGGACATGTGATTGTTCCTCTAGCATCTTCTTCCAAAAATCTGTGATAAGATGAATCCTCATATGGAAGAGATGATGTGACTACGAAGAGGTGAATCACCACCAAACAAGTGTACTTCCTGTGAACTGTATGAATTAAGTGCTTCTTTGTTTGGTGGAGAGGCCTTTTGGTAAGATGTCGATCAACCTGGGAAAAGGCAGAGAGACTTTCCCTACTACTAAGGTGGAAGGTACGGGGCCAAATGGGCAGTGCTTGTAAGAGATTTTACCCATATCCCAGGTAAAAAAAATGCATTCACCTACTCACAGACCATCACACCTACTCACACACTCACTCACACACTCATACACCCACACAACCACTTACACACCCATACAGCCACTCATGCACCCACTCACAGACCCACAAAACCAGCCACACACCCACTGATAGAGCCACACAGCCACTCACAAACCCACACAACCACTTACATACCCATACAGCCACTCACACACCCACTCACGGCACTCACACACCAACTCACAGACCCACACAGCCACTCAAACATGCACTCACATACCCACACACCCACTTACACATCCACACAACCACTCTCACTCCCACATAACCACTCACACACCCATACAGCCACTCACACACCCAATCACAGACCCACAAAACCACTCACACACCCACTTACAGGCCTACACCACCACTCACACAACCACTCACACACCCACTTACACACACAACCACTCACACCCACACAGCCACTCACACCACTGTGTGTGAATAAAATGTGTTATAAACCAAAAAAACAAAGGTTACAGGGACATTATAGTTAGAAAATAGCTTTATAAAAATCCTTAGAAATTCACTGTAAAAAACCAAAGGTTACAGGGACATTATAGTTAGGTTCAGATTTTACACACACAAAACCATAGAAATTGAGCAAAACGTACGCCCTCTACCATGCACTTCTTATGACCTTACAAATGACATTACTCATGACATGGTCAGTGACATCACTGATGACATCTCAAATGACATCACTGATGATATCACTGATGACATCATCCAGCAAAGTAAACTTCAATATACTTAATAAAATACCATTTAATTGTTTTAAAAATAAGAAAAGGAGACAGGTGAGAGATGTACAACAGAGAGCTCACCTTAACCATATAAGCTACTACACTCACTTATCATAAGGAGAGAGTTCTGAGAGGATAGTCCTGTCTCTTCTAAATGAGGGTTCTCCAATATCGGTCCTGAAGGGCCGGATTCATGCCAGATTTTTAAAATAACTACATTTATCTGAATGCAGATATGCTAAAAATCTGGCATGGATCCAGCCCTCCAGAACCAACATTGGAGAGCTCTGTTCTAAACAACTACTCTAAACACTAATGATCAAAGTAAGACGTCAAACCGTTCATTCTAGTGTATCACAAACTATACCACAACCACCTTAGTCATGGTATTGGGGGCCGGGGTGTCAGATTCTGCATGGACTTCCAATTATGCTTCCACCACCATTCCAGAACTGAAATCACCCTCTTGAACTTCAGAAAGGAACTGCTCACCAACATGTGCTAAGTAAGGATGCCAGTTCCACAGTTCTCAACAGCATTTGGCACAATAAGTCATAACAACTACCATGATACCTCTACCTTCACCCAAACAAAATGATTGCAACTAGGGTATGATACTTATTTCTTTCTTATTTTTCCTCCGCCATATCAAATGCCTAACAAAGAATGCTTTCCCCATCAACTTCTTACACTGGCCATGTCTATCCTTTACTACTATAATCTAACGTGCATGCTAATACCAAACTGGACAGAGCACAAAAATATGCATACCACCTCATCTTCAGTGCAGAAAGATCTGACCTCGTCACCCCTTTCTAAGCCACACTACACTGGCTCCAAATTAAGAAAGGGTTGAACATCGGAATTGCAGTATGTTGGAGGGAAACCTCCCATACATCCAAAGCTCCACTCTTCAGATTCTTTACACTTATACATCCACGTGGATTCAAACTTCATGATTCCAGACAAGGCCAAAATACCCCATAGTTTGCCTTTGTCGAAGAGCAAACAAATTGATAGGGCAGATAGTGCACCCTCACACCACGGTCACACAGAGTGGAAACATTTAACTTCAACTGTGCACATCACCCACTGTGGACATCAATTCCTCATATCCTCCTTCCTACCACAGCCAAAATACACCATTCTTCCCCAAAACAACGCTTGGAAACCTCGTTGTTGTGATCAAAGCACTTAAACAATCAGTACACTCTGGACACATATAAAATGAAAAACATGCAACCAAACCCATTATATCATGTTTAAAAGTGCTCTGTCCATATTTGTATCATGTATTCACTCACCCAAAAGATGTCTGACATTCATTAGAACATTGACTTTTTGAGACATTTTAGATAATGGAATGGCTCAAGAATAATAATGGCTGTATGGGTCTTCAGCCCCAACATCACAATGACTGTCTTTCTATTTCTCCCTTTTTAATTTATAATATTTAGCCCCAATGGGTGGACTGTTATAATAGCCTTATAGCCATTCTGCCTTGGGCAATACCGTTTGTTAAAAGCCTTCAGCATTGTTATAGGCCCTTGATAACAATAAAACAATTCAGTCATTATTGCAGCAGACTATAACTCTTAATTAACCCTATATAGCATGTCTAATATCAGCAAATGTAAGCCATGTGATTAATATTCTGTCATATTGTGTTATTAACAAGTTAACATAGTCCATTTATCTAGACTACCATATATAATAATCCATGTTTTATAATGCCATAATCCTGCATTTTGCATGACTGACATAAAACTCTTTAACTCGTAATACTACCACCTAAGACTTGACTATCTATAACCTGTTTATCATATGTCTTCTATACACACCCCGTGTGACACATCCACCACAAATAGCATATGTGACATGCCACAAAACCCCATACGACATGCCTACCTTGTCATCAAACATTGTAACATGACTGGGTTTTATTTAGAGTTTGGATGTAAGTCAAAAAGTGGCGGATGTTCCACTGCCGTATTTAAAGTTCTATTCACAAAAATGTTCTGCCATTTGCCACTTTTTGGCAGATGTCCCACATCCACCCATTTCTCAATCAGACCTTATATGTCATATACAATAACTAACATGTCATAATCCTGTTATACCCCATATGACATGTTTCAAATGGTGTGCTTTCTCCCGTAACATGATAACGTGCATTTCCCCACCGTGTTTAATCATCATAGCTCATGTGACATGTGTAATGTGTACATTTTCAGTACATAAACAGGAGCAACTTGTCACTAATGTCGAAAATGTCTGTTTCACTATAAAACAAGTGAAAAAGTTTAGACTTGAAAAAATATAGACCAAAGTAAGTAATACTGTGTAAAAGAATATAGACTGCAAACATAAATTATGCAATACTATCTTCTTATAAAAATAATGATATGCAGAACATTCTCAAATTCGAGAAAATAGTTTTCCTAGTTAGTATAGGACTGAGTAAGGTTTTATTCTCACTTCAGTCCTAGTATATTTGGGGGCGACTGCCGATGGTAGGTTTTGTTACATGTAAATATTGTTGTAGATAAACAATAATATATGGTAGCTATTTATGCAGTCTGCATTTTTACTCTATATGATTGAGGCATATTGTCTTCTGGGCTGTATATTAAATGAGTAGGTATAATGTAATCCCACACTATGTATCTCATGAGTCACCATATGCTCTGTAATATCGGTGTTAAATTACTTAAATGTTTGATTTTAGGTTTTTTTCTCTTCATTTTTCTCATCTTTCTCTCCCTGATTATATTTTTTAACTTATAAGGAAATGAGAAGGGTGGGTATTGATGATTAGCTGGTGAATCATAGAGGACGTAATGACTGTGTTTTTTCATTTTGTTAATATTGTGTTTTTCTTTCTGTCCCTGCATTGAATATGTGATAACGCATGAATTAAAGCACTACAGCATGACTTACACGAAATTCTGTATATTTATGTTGGAGTTTTAAATAGCGTCATTGGCATGGATGGCAGATTTTGCGCTGAATGCATTAGAACTTATAAAGTGTCAAAATGAGGCAAAATATGATGTTGTCAACATACAATACCAAGAGAATGTAGGAGTAAAACATGGGAATAAAAAAATAAACATTGAGCGTAAATCACACACCCTATCCTGCTCCAACAGAAGTGCCTAATGTTTTTACACCCCTCTGAATCCACAGCCAGCCATACACAATAAATATGTATTAAATAGCCCTTGACTCTCTTGTGGGAACTGAGTTCTACTGGGTCATAGCAGATATCTAAACAAAAGATAAAGGGACTGATTATGAGTTTGGCGGTGTGGGTATGGGCCGCCTCACCAGTGCCCCGCTCCTACACTGCCAAACTCGACCGTCCGCTGCCCGCCAGATTACAAGTTTCCTCGTAGTCTAGCGGGCGGTCCTTTAGCAGTCCCACGGCAGTGCCTATTAGAAAGGCACCACAATGGGAGCGCGAAAGCCCGTTCCTGCATGGCATGGACTGTGTATGCATGCACACAGGGGGGGCACACCATGTTCCCCCTGCATGTATCTCCAGGACCAGAGGCAGCAGCGGGTTTCCTCACCACCAGCATTTTCATGGTGTGAGCACTGCCATGAGAGTGCTGGTGGTGAGGAAACTTGTAATATGCTTGGCCATGGCACATCGGCACCGCCAAGCATATTGCGGCCTCAGACCACTGCTCCACCACCAGGGATCGCAGTTCCCCTGCGGTTGTGAACTCCAGACTCGTAATACGGCGTTTGGACCACCGGTGCGACAGTAGCCACACCGCCACCACCGCCACCACCGTGCTACCACAGATGCCAAAATCTCATCCCCGGGACTAAGCCTTTTAAAGATGGGGAGGCGGGTTGCACGGTCCCCCTTCCCAGGCCAAATTGGGCCCTGGGGACCCCATTCCCCAGGGCCTGCCCATTTAAAGTGGGTGCCTCCAGGGCACCCACTCACCAGTGGGACCACAGGGGCTCCCCGCTTCCGGAAGGAGCTGGCATTGCTTTGAGACAAGGGAGCTGCTTACATGCAGCTCCCTGGATCTCAAAGCAATGTCTGTTTCCCTGCTCAGTTGGCAGCGGGCAGGGAAACAGACATGCTCCACTTTCAGCAAACAAGAGCATTTCCTGCTCTCGCTTGCTGAAAGCGGAGCAGGTTTGCTATGGCTTGGTGGGAGCGGTGGTCCAGCCAAGCCCTAGCAAACTGCAATGTCCGGGCGGTGGGTACCCTGGGACATTGCTGAAGCCGGCCCTGGGGGTTGGTGGTCCCCGGGGCCATGTAGGACTCCTCGATGGGTGCCCCCCTCCTTTTTTCAAATGTGCCCCGGGGAGTTGGTGGGCTGCTCCTCCACTAGAGCGAAGGAGTGTCTCCCCACTTCTTTCCCAGAGTACGAGAAGCAGAAACATAAAATGGTAATAACTTCCCGTTATTACCATTTTATGTTTAGTTGCGGGTGGGCGGGTGGGCGTGGCTGCTTTGTGAGCAGGGAATGAGTGGTGTGCCCACTCCTGAGGGCTCAATGACTGTTTGGTCTGCCCTCTGGCGCCGCCCTAACCAGTCATGTGTACTCTGCCCTTTCTCCGCTGCAGCCTGCATGGAGAACATGGCCTTCCCATAAGCCCCTGGCTGGGTGGCATCACCACCAATCACAGCGCTGCTATTGAAGCGTTGTGATTGGCTTAGAGGAGGGAGGGAGGCTGCCTGCTTCCTGTTCCTGCCGGAGGCAGGAGAGCAGGAGCAGGAGCTGAGAAAATGCGGGTCCTGGCCGGCGGACAGGTACGCTTTTTATTTATTATTAAATTAACCCCCCCCTCCTCCCTGTGTGACCACCCCTCCCCCCACTGGCGATTAGTGCAGGCCACGACTGTCCCTGGGGCCAGGGGTCCACAACAGACCCCCTTAATTATTCTATTTATGCCCCAGGGAGGTGGCAGTCCCCAGGGTTGTGGGGGAGGGCATAGGACCTCCCCTGTTTTTAAAAATAACCTCACATTTTACATCCCTCATGGCATGGTCAGTGATATCACTCATGACATCACTGATGACATCTCAAATGACATCACTGATGAAATCATCCACAGAATCTCTGATGCAACCAATCACACACCCCAATATAAACTTTTATACACCCACTCCAACTTCTATGCTACCATTTTCAAAACCATTAACACACCCATACCAGTACTTACACACCCACTTACTGATTCATAGCTCTACCCACACATCCACTTACTCACCCATACAGCCACTCATAACCAACTCACTCACTAATACAACCACTGACATATCCACTCATACGCCCATACAGCCACTCACACACTGTCAGTCACCCATAGAGCTACTCACACACCTATTCACTCATCCATAGAGTCAACCACACTGCCATTTACTCACCTTTACAGTTATATACACACCCACTTACCTATTCATACAAATACTAACACATACTCACCCATACAGCCACACTCACAATCACTCTCTCACACAGTCACTCATATACTCCAACACTCACCTATACTACCTTTCACATATGCAGTTGCTCAGCCATATACCACTGACACAGCCATTCACTCACCGAAACAGCCATACACGCACTCAGTCACCAATACAGCCCTGCACGGACATACTCACTAACCCATACAGCCACTGACTCACTCATCCATGCAGGGAGTCACACACACCCTCACCCACCCACACAGACACTCATACACCCATACAGGTACTCAGACAACCTATCAATAACCCAAAAAGCCAATCATGTACCTACTCACCAACCCATACAGCCAGTTACACACCAACTGAGAGTCTGATACAGACCTTCACACAAATTAGTCACTCACCCATACATTCACTGAGACACCTAATCACTCACATATCCAGTCAGTCACGCACCCACTGAATCAACCATACAGGCACTCATACACCCACTGATTCATCAAAACACCTTGGTATATATATTTAACACTCATAAACTTTTTAAAAACACTCACAGTCACTGGATGATGCCATCAGTGATGTCAGTTGAGATGTCATGAGTGATGTCACTGACCATGTCATGAGTGATGCAATATGTGAGGTCATAAATAGTGCATTGTGGGGGCGTTAGCTCAGCTTACTATAACTGCTGAATACATATATATATATATATATATATATATATATATATATATATATATATATATATATATATATATATATATATATATATACCTGAACCGGCTAGGGTTTGTGGGGGCATTTTACCCCAGCACGACATGCTGATTGAAAGACAAACAAAAGACAAGTTACATACTTATGGGAAAAGTATGTCTGGAATGGGAGCAGTATTTCCACAACATTGACTGAAACTGAATGTCTTTGCCACGAGTGGAATTATATCCTGTAAAGGCCTGAAAGGGACATTTCTGGAACAGTAAGTGTAACACGAAACAGGGAAGGACAGGGAATTGAAAAGAAAGCAAGAACAAGGCATTATGGGCATTGTGGTCCTGAAACGTATGTATAACATGCAAAACAAAGACAGTGCTGTAATGAAGTATATTTAATTATGCAACTACTAAAGGTCTTACTTGTGCAATAATTATTGAGAACTTTAACTGTCTGCATACAACGTACATGTCGAGAACTTTATGACAATTGAGTGACTGTCACTTTAAATATCATATGAATGTCCTAGTCCTTCCTTCCTGTTTGGAGCCACGCTTTTAAAATCAAACAAGTTTTCAATTAGTGTGTGCATATGATTAAGGCTTGTTGCAGCGGAAAAGCGTAATGCCATTAATTTTGCCTGGAATAAAGAACTGTTTTTAAAAGCAAGTGTGGAGGGCCTGTTTGTACAGCACTGAAAAGTGCATTTCTCCACGTTTGGAATATATGTATAAATATATATATATATAATTAACCAATAAAAATATTACAAATAATTTACGAAATGTTGCATATAAGTTTCCTTAATATTATAAACTTAAATATTTAACCAATAAAGTGATTTCATTTTTGAATAATCACATATTAAAACTCCCCAATAAACACTACATCTCACTCCTGAAACAATTTAACATTTTTCTAAAAACACACGAAAAAGTATATACACATTGTAATAATATTACATTAAATAAAAAAGACAAAAAATATCAAATATTAAAAAATACACCTCTAACACATTACATACATTTAAAACAGCATAAACAGGATAAAACAGTATAAGCAATAAATTACTCCCAACCCTATTCCTTTACAAACAATATCCCACTCTAATAAAAAAATAACAACAAGTACACTAAAATATAGCATAAAACAACAATATTAAACACAATGTCATTTTAAACAACAATAGCATTAGCACCAATATTATAAAAACACCTAAAGAAATTATACTATTACCTGCGACATTAAAGTCGACCATATTTTTGACATCACCATATTATGGCAACCATATTCTTGTGTTGTGCTTTTTTTATTTCAATACTTTGGTGAAATACTGTTTTTGGAGCTTTATTTTAGATACAGCTAAGCGTCATCAGCATACTGATAGTCATGCATGCCAATACCTCTGAATTCTTTGTTTTGTGGTTCCATGTACAGGTTGAAAACTCAGATATGGATAGAGCACAAAGCTGATAAAGTCAAAACTGGAACTCTCCTCATCAGTCAAAACTGGAACTCTCCTCAGCAGGACCAGCCTCAATCCAAGATACAAAAGGAAGAAAGACAATGACTAGAGGATATAACTAGTCAATGGTCTTTGGGGCATGGGCTAAAGCCTGCAAACAGACAACCACTGGCAAGAGATAAATCCTGTTCACCACTTAAACCCTCATAATAGCACCAATGTCTATTCATTCCGCTACAGGATTCTGACATTCAGATAAGCGATAATATGAACCTCTTAGATACTCTCTTTAGATCCTGAGGGAGCACCTACACAAACACCTCATCAAGGAAGCAACAGCTCAGCACTGAGATTACCATGTTTCTCCAGTGGACTAGTTGGGCACAATAGAGGGATATATATAGCAAATAATAGTTTTGTGGACAACACTTGCTACCGTCCTCAACCTTAACAGCATTGTGGTTAACGCCCTTGCTGAGACCAGCCCAGTACCATATACCCCCCACTGAGTGTGAGAGGTATACCTCAGGTGTAAGTGAGCACTCCACTTTTTCACATCACACCAAATGGACTGACGGCTCAATAAGCTGCACCGGTTGCACATGAGGTGGAACATTTATCTCACACACACTCCCGCATTATCAGAACCAGATCTGGCAGTCGTGCCTTTTCCTACCTCGCTTCTGCAGCCTGGAATGACCTGCCCATGCACATCAGAGACAACTACTCTGTTCTTGAATTCCAAGAAACTGAAGACCTGTCTCTTCACGTAGCCCTGACCCAGATTTGCCCCATACAGCTCCTGGTTCAGCACCAGGCTGCCATCCCAAGTGAATTGTCCGCTATACAAATACATATAACACAATAGAACACAAGACAAGGCAGTAGGTACTCCACTTGATCAAAGTATCAGACCCACTCCATATTAGGCATTGCTCCTCAATACCCACATACTTGTAAAACTCCACTCCACCCCCTTGAAATACAGGCACCCACAATATATATGAGATACAAAAAAATAGACTCAAATTAGAACCCTGCACCCAACATCAAACCCAAGTAGCCAATGAGTAACTCTTTCCTCATATTCGGCCTCTCCACATCAAGCTTGACTTTCTACTACTTACTAATCCTGAGCGCTAAGTAACTTAATTAGTAGTCAAGGAGGGAACTGCAGTAGGAGACCTTCATTAGCTAAACAAATAATTAACCGCTCACATCATAATACCTTACACAAAGCACAAAATGTGGTGCCATTAAATGTCAATGACCTTACTTATTACAATAATAGAAAGAAGGTCCTCAATTATCTTCATTTTTTTAGTTCTTATATGGCCCTAATTCAAGAAACCCATCTATTAGATTAAAAACATTAAAAAACTCAGGCGGGACTGTATGGGCAAGGAATACCATGCCAGCAAAGGTTTGGGAGACAACATAGCCCATACTGTAGTTAGACTATGCAAAAAGGGAGGCATCACTATTTTAGTCAAATGCGGCTTACCTCGTAAGGTACATGAAATATGGTGTGACTACAGAGACCACTTAGTATTTATTAAGGCCTCCATACAGACCCACACTCTGTTACAAGGCTCTGTATGCACACCAATAGAATATAAGAAACCATATTTCAAGAGCTTTCCAAAATACTAATACACCAATCCAGATCTAAAATAATATTTGACGGAGAATATAACTTAGTGCTTGATTTATATCTTGGTGGAACTATCGTCGTCCCACTGCGGTGGTGGTTCCAAGTACTCCATGAAGCTGATGGCGGTCTTCCCACCGTATTTAGATGTTGCGGCAACAGACAGTTGACTGCCACAGCGGCAGTCTTCTCTGCTGGCTCACAGTACTCCATCGTCGTCATGCCAGCGGGTTTGCGCTGAGACGATTTAGATGTTTCCATTGTGCTGGCGGTGTTCTGGTGGCAGAGTTCTGATGGAGTGAGGCTATGGTGCTGTGGAGACAAGTAAGTACTACTTATGATTATCTTACTACACATAAATGTTGTGAATGTGTCATAATCTATATGTAGGTAATGTGTAATGCCCTTTTTTGACATATAGCATTGCACACCAACAACATAAACACACTATTGAATGTACACCCACATGCGCCACAATCCCAACACCCACAACAAGCACCACTCAAAAATATTTGTTACTTGTCAGTACAGGTGTGTACATTTTACCGTAATAATTTGTTTGATGAACACTTACGCATGACACTTAACAAATTGCATATGAGAGCAATGTTAAAAAACAAAAGAGGAAAGCAACTGTTAACACACGACTCATAGTGAGAAAAGTGACATTGAAGCCTACCTTACAGTCCGTCAAAAACGGGGTTACTGAGCATCGTGGTGAAGTAACTGCAGCACAAGAAGGACTTGCACAAGGGGTTCAAGACAGAAACAGAAGTGGTAAACCGAAAAAAGGTAAGATTGCACCTATTTTCTTCCATTCCGCCAACTCGAGTTTGAAAGTTTCCCCGCCACAGTTGCTTTGATGGAAAGGCACATCGTAATTGGGGTGGTGGGAATCTTGGCTGGACCCTCCGATAACCGCTTCTGCCGCCGTCGACGCGGGAGCAAGTTTATGGCAGAGGTAGCAGGACTTCGATGTTCTTCCCTCCATAGACGCACTTGCATCTAAATACAGCATACGGACTGCCAAGTCGACAGTGGGACCTGATCCTCCAGCATCTAAATTAGGCCTGGGTGTAAAATTCCACTCCGCTCATGGAGTTTGCACTCCACGCTACATGTTGAGCGCAGAGTTCCGAAAAACTCTGCATAGCGAAGTTTTTCCTCTCCTGTGGCTCGCCAACGTTAAGTGGAGGAAAAGTGTATACTTGACCACCTCCCAGTCAGATTTCTCAACGTGGGTGGTCACTGCAGGTCGCTACAGCGCCCGTTGAGAAACCTGCTGCGATGAGGAAGCTGCCACTCTAGTAGAACATCTACTCAAGCGGCAGAAAGAAGCCGCGCCCTCTTGCTCTGCACGTGGTGCCGTTTGAGCTGATTTTACAGTGGGGGGCAAACTTCCAGCACTAAAAATCAGCGTGAGCAGCACAACTTACCTCACTTTGCCACTTGAGGAAATCCGCGGAGCACGGCAGAGTTTTTTCGTCACTATGAGGAACTTCTCGCAGGCCTAATATAAATCAGGCCCTAAATTCTGGATCCATTCCTAGGCAAATCTGACCATCAACTAATCAGATGGGAAACAGCGTTTACAACGCTGTCTCCACAACGCGGTACCTTTACAACACGGTCGATACAACGACCGTGTTGTTACCACGCGTACCATTACATCGCAAGTTGTTTCAACAACTTGCTGTAGGGGGCGTGCTGGTGTTGGATTTACAATCCAACACCTTCCCTGCTGTTGCACAAACTGGAGTAGGAATAGTAAATAATACTATTCCTAAGTCCAGCGCGCCCCCTACAGCAAGTCGTTGTAATGACTTGCGATGTACTGGTTCGTGTTGTAACAACGCGGTCATTGTAACGACTGCGTTGTAATGGCCTGCGATGTATTCGCATGCGTTGTAAGGAGACATAATCAATCAGATAACATGTGGATAGAGGCCTACTGCAGGACCTGATGACAGACTTTTCATTTGAGAGACCCTGGAGGCTAATGCACCTAATGATGAGATACTACACATTCACCTCCTGTACCCACGGTACACGTATGAAGGAAGTGACCCGATTAGGGCCACCCGGGTCACTCGCGACCACCTCTCAGCCTTCCACACAAATGAAGAGTCGGTCAAACAGTAGAGAATACAAACCAAAGTATTTATTAGTATGCGCTCGAGTGGAGTCCAGTCTGACCAGCCTCCTTAAATTGCTGCAGAGGGACTAAGTTTAGGCAACATGGTAAGGCATAAAGTACATTTCCAATATCCCTGAAGACACGCCCAGACAGGAATTTTCCAGTCTGATAGCTGGTGAACAAAGGAGGTACAGAAGGATGAGCTACGATCCTGGGGCCGGGTACACATTATCTTGAATTCAAGGTTACTCTGCCTGCCCACACCGCTCTGAGCTGTGGGAGCAGGCCTATCTAGACGGAAAGGTATGCAAGAACATGGATTGTCTATTCATTAGCACAGCAAACTCAACCTTGAAGAAATACACATACAGAGGGCACATTGGCAGCTGCTTTTCGATGAGGCAGACACGAGATGAGACAGAAGTTAGTTTCGGTCATTACTCAAAAGGGCGGGTAATACAAAATGGTGCCGCAAATGCTAACTTAAATCGCACAATGCTAGAAGGAGTTAACCGAAAGCATTTTCAGTCCAACACGTACTTGAATAGACTACTTTTCAGTTTCAGCACCATTTTGTGGGCCGAAAGACGGCATAATCTATTAAACCTAATAGCATCTCAGTTCATGATATGATACAGGCTTAGCTTGAAATACCCATCTTGAAAGACCCTATGGGACAATGAAGACTAAATGTGATAAAATATAAACAACCACAGGACAGAAAACATATGAAGAATATTCCACAAATATACTCCAAAAATACTTAAAAGAGAATGAACATTCAATACCCTCCAGACAAAAGAGGATAAGGCATATATTTGAAGTGAGGCAATGCAAGACTTGGCTTGCGACAAAAGAAAGGCGCTATGCAAACGATGCCACCGAGGGCTTAGAATAGCAGAACTGACAGCTAGTTACTCAACCACTCATTCTTGATACACAGTAAGACAACTGATGAAAACTAAATTTAATCTTAACATAATATACACTGCACTATGAAACACGGAGGGGCTTTAAAGCAGCATTTTCCACCTGAATGCCATGCCCCCAGGGCAACTCAAGTTTGCGGCTGCCCTAGGGCAGCGCATTCCATGTAATAGGACGTACTTTCCCTGTTTGCGTCCGGCGCACCGGTTTTAAGGTAACAGGGAAAGTGCGCCCTTTGCATAATAAGGCCTCAGGAGTAGACAGATCTCCATAAAAATGTTATAAAGTTACCAAGAGCTGCTTACATCACTGTTATGTGGAATCTTGAGGGACATTAAAAAGGGTCTTGGCGCCTCTGAATGAATTTAATAAAGAAAAAATATCCCTCATCCTGAAACCTGGCAAGAATCCAATGAACTGCTTTAGTTATAGACCAATATCACAGCTTAATGCAGACACACAGATCCTTACCAAGGTTTTATCCAGTAGATTAAGACAGGTGGTGCCCTTTCTCGTCCATAGGGACCAAGGAGGCTTTGTAACCCACTGCTCCTTTCGTCCCATTTGAAATTGCTCACTCGTCCTATGGCAGATAAGAGACTATATAGATGAAAAAGTGGTGATCTCACTGGAAAAGAGAAACCTTTTGATAGGGTTGAATGGAAATACCTATTTTGGGTGCTGGAGAAAATGGGAATAAGTGGAAAAGATGTCACAAAATGTAATTGGTTCTGTACTGGTCCAAGAGCGGCAGTAAGATGCAGTAGCCACATATCCCAGGAATTTATATTCAGACAAGACACCTGGCAGCAGTGCAGTGCCCTTCTACCCGTTACTCTTTATACTGGCCCTGGAGCTCCTAGCAACTGCAGTCCATCACGAAAAGCATAGAAGGTGTCCAAACGCCTGTGGTAGAACACAGAGCCTTGATCTATGCAGACACCATCTTGATGAATCACTGACTAAATATCGACCTACAAAAATATTGCAGCAAAAATATCGAAGACAAGAATATCGACATCCTATCTACATTAAGGTAAGTACAAAAATATCGAGAAAAAAAATATCGATGTCAAAAATATCGTTAAAAATATCGTTTTTAATTTAAGTTAAAAAAATATTGTAAAATAAAGTAAATAATACATATAATTAAAAGAAACATAGTTAAAAATATTTTAAAATGCTTAAAAATTATAAGTAATATATATAATTTGAAAATACATTAAACATATACATATAATATATAATATATATATACTTACTTATTGTATTGTATTGTAATTGCATTTATATAGCGCTTACTACCCCTGACGAGGCGTTGAAGCGCTTTTTCGGCGAGTAGCACGCTACTCCGGGACCCATAGAGGATTAGTGTTGAATTAGTATAGTGAAACATGCAAGTAAATTTTAAGTGGTGGATAGGTTAGTCAGTTATTTGGATTTGGAAGGATAGCAGAAGGATAGCAGAAGGATAGAAGAAGGATAGAAGAGGGGAAAAAAAAGCTTTGAATTTATATAGCGCTCGTTACCCCTGATGGGGTGTTGAAGCACGCTACTCCGGAAACCCATAAAGGATTAGTGCTGAATTAGTATGGTGAAATATGAAAGTAATTTGAGTGGTGGGTATTAGTCAGTTATTTGGAGTGAGAAGGGTAGCGGAGGGATAAAAGGGAAGAAAGGTTTGCATTCATGTAGCACCTGTTACCCCTGATGGGTGTTGAAGTGCTTTTCTGGCGAGTAGGACGCCACTCCGGAACCCATTAAGGATTAGTGTTGAAAATTAGTATAGTGAAGTATGAAGTAATTTGAGTGGTGGATATATTATTCAGTTATTTGGATAAAGAAGGGTAGGTTGCGGGAAAGAAGAGGGAAAGAGGTTTGTATTTATATAGCGCTTGCTACCCCTTGATGGGGTTTTGAAGCGCTTTATTGGTGAGTAGCACGCTACTCTGGAACCCATAAGGATTACTGTTGAATTAGTATGGCGAAACATGTAAGTAATTTGAGTGGTGGATATGTTAGTCAGTTATTTGGATTGAGAAGGGTTGGGGAGGGGTAGAAAAGGGAAAAAGGTTTGCGTTTATATAGCGCTGGTAACCCTGATGGGGTGTTGAAACGCTTCATTGGCGAGTAGCACGCTACTTTGGAACCCATAAAGGATTAGTGGTGAATTAGTATAGTGGAATATGGAAATTGAGAAGTGAACGTGTTAGGGGCCGATTCCGATCTCGGCCGGTAGTGCTCCGAATCGGATTCGGATTCACCGGATCCGATTCGGAGCCCTGTTTACCGACCGAATCGTACGCGGGTCCGGCCGAGCGAGTACGATGCAAGAACCCGCGAAATCGCCGACCGACTCGAACGCGGCTTCAACACGCTCCGACCGACTCGCATGGACACGACTCGCACCGCGCTATGGAGACGTTTCCCGGCCGGGTAAGTACGATGCGCGCCGCGAGCAGTCCGATCGACTCGCGCCGTCCGTCTCGAAAAAGCTGTCGGAGCCGGACTTTGGGGGTCCGCGTCAGACCCCCCTGTACGCATAGGCGCGCGAGTCGCACACAGGGGGACCCATGGGTCCCCCTGCCTGTGCATGTACGCCGCGATGCGCATGGACTTGTACACGCTGTAGGGGGCGCCCTTGACCGCCTCGCACCCATTGAGTCAATGGGAGCCCGCGTACGCGTTGTACGACAGGCTCCCATTGACTTCAATGGGAGTCCGACCGACTCGAGTCCGATGGCATACGTGCGCATCGTACTCGTTCGGTCGGACTGCTAGGGTCCGATTCGGTCGGAATTCTCTCCGGGTCCGGCTCGGTCGGGGAGATTTCCGGCCGAGATCGGAATCGGCCCCTAAGTCTGTTATTTTGATTGAAAAGGATAGTGGAGGGACAGAAGAGTGAGATTTTTTTTATTTTTTTTGAGGTCATAGCAGTAGGAGGAGGCTTTTGGATGAGTAAAAAGGGGTTTTTGAGGGGAAGAGTCAGATAAGCCGCAACAGCACCTAAGTTAGGCGTATAGGTAGATAGACAAGACCTGACCTCTGCATATGTAAGAAATAGCTATGTCCTGTACAGCTTTAATGGGTCCAGGTGTTTCACGATAAAGCAGTGGACAAACTTTTTCTTCTTAGCGGTGTAACAGGCCAGTTTGGAGAGCCTTCACATACTTCTTGTAAAATAGGCCTACATTGCTGCAGAAGGGTAAATAGCCAAATCCTAAAACATCAGGTGCTAGATTGTTAGGTTGAGCTGCAGGGGCATGGCTGTCTGATCTAGTTTTGGCTCTGTGTGAGAAGATCTGGCTTGAGCAGTAACTTCTCATGGGGGCCGATAGGCATCTCCAGAAACATGGAGTAGTGTGGTTGCTTGGCCTAGGTGGAACCACGAAATTGATGGTCAGAAGTTTACCTAATTTTCCTCACCTCTGTACAGGAGAAGTAGGAGAGGCAGAAAGGACTAGGCAAAGATCACTTGACAATTCTCCACAGTGCAATGCCCATGGACTGTTGGCATCTGGAGGAAAAGGTTTAGGCATTTTGCGTTTTCAGGGGGTGGAGAACAGGACAATTTGTTGGGTACCCCAGCTCGTATCTTTGTAGGATCTGCAGGTGAAGTTCCCACTCATGGACTTGCTGATGGATCCTACAGAGCAAGTCCGCACAGTCTATGTCCAACCCCTGAAGGTGCTCTGCTAGAAGCTGTATGTTGTAGAGGATCGCCCATTGCCAAATCCCCGGTGCTAGGGCTGAGAGCTTGAGGAAGTGTCCCCATCCTGTTTCCGTAGGTAGACCATGGCGGTAGAGTGGGCATTCTGGAGGACTACATTTCCTCGAATGAACTGGGGGGGTAGGCTTTGAGGGCTAGTTGTATAGCAAACAATTCTGGGTAATTGATGTGGCAGCCCTCGTTCTGTGGAGCCTATACTGCCTGAACAGCTATTTTGTTGAGGTGTGTTTTAATATTTATTTTAATAACTTATAAATTGTTTAATTTATTTTTTATAAATTATAAATACATCTATAGACATAAAACAATAATATAAATAAAAATTAAATAAATATATGTAACAAATTAAAAAAATTAAAATTATTTTAAATCTTTTTAAAAATAATTATACAGTACATTAGCTAAAAAAATACAAAATATTAGATAGCGGAGGAAATCAAATTACTATTCCCACTCCAGTGAGTGCAACCGTAGGGAAAGTGTTGGATAGCATAGGGGTTAAAATTACTATTCCCACTCCAGTGAGTGCAACAGTAGGGAAAGTGTTGGATAGCGTAGGGGTAAAAATTACTATTCCCACTCCAGTGAGTGCAACAGTAAGGAAAGTGTTGGATAGCGTAGGGGTTAAAATTACTATTCCCACTCCAGTGAGTGCAACAGTAGGGAAAGTGTTGGATAGCGTAGGGGAAAAAATTACTATTCCCACTCCAATGAGTGCAACAGTAGGGAAAGTGTTGGATAGCGTAGGGGTAAAAATTACTATTCCCACTCCAGTGAGTGCAACAGTAGGGAAAGTGTTGGATAGCGGGGGGTAAAAATTACTATTCCCACTCCAGTGAGTGCAACAGTAGGGAAAGTGTTGGATAGCGTAGGGGTAAAAATAACTATTCCCACTCCAGTGAATGCAACATTACGGAAAGTGTTGGATAGCCGAGGGGTAAAAGTTACTATTCCCACTCCAGCGAGTGCAACAGTAGGGAAAGTGTTGGATAGCGTAGGGGTAAAAATTACTATTCCCACTCCAGTGAGTGCAACAGTAGGGAAAGTGTTGGATAGCGTAGGGGTAAAAATTACTATTCCCACTCCAGTGAGTGCAACAGTAGGGAAAGTGTTGGATAGCGTAGGGGTTAAAATTCTATTCCCACTCCAGTGAGTGCAACAGTAGGGAAACTGTTGGAAAGCCTAGGGGTAAAAATTACTATTCCCACTCCAGAGAGTGCAACAGTAGGGAAAGTGTTGGATAGCGTAGGGGTAAAAATTACTATTCCCACTCCAGTGAGTGCAACAGTAGGGAAAGTGTTGGATAGCGTAGGGGTAAAAATTACTATTCCCACTCCAGTGAGTGCAACAGTAGGGAAAGTGTTGGATAGCGGGGGGTAAAAATTACTATTCCCACTCCAGTGAGTGCAACAGTAGGGAAAGTGTTGGATAGCGTAGGGGTAAAAATAACTATTCCCACTCCAGTGAATGCAACATTAGGGAAAGTGTTGGATAGCCTAGGGGTAAAAATTACTATTCCCACTCCAGAGAGTGCAACAGTAGGGAAAGTGTTGGATAGCGTAGGGGTTAAAATTCCTATTCCCACTCCAGTGAGTGCAACAGTAGGGAAAGTGTTGGATAGCGTAGGGGTTAAAATTACTATTCCCACTCCAATGAGTGCAACAGTAGGGAAAGTGTTGGATAGCGTAGGGGTAAAAATTACTATTCCCACTCCAGTGAGTGCAACAGTAGGGAAAGTGTTGGATAGCGGGGGGTAAAAATTACTATTCCCACTCCAGTGAGTGCAACAATAGGGAAAGTGTTGGATAGCGTAGGGGTAAAAATAACTATTCCCACTCCAGTGAATGCAACATTACGGAAAGTGTTGGATAGCCGAGGGGTAAAAGTTACTATTCCCACTCCAGCGAGTGCAACAGTAGGGAAAGTGTTGGATAGCGTAGGGGTAAAAATTACTATTCCCACTCCAGTGAGTGCAACAGTAGGGAAAGTGTTGGATAGCGTAGGGGTAAAAATTACTATTCCCACTCCAGTGAGTGCAACAGTAGGGAAAGTGTTGGATAGCGTAGGGGTTAAAATTCCTATTCCCACTCCAGTGAGTGCAACAGTAGGGAAACTGTTGGAAAGCCTAGGGGTAAAAATTACTATTCCCACTCCAGAGAGTGCAACAGTAGGGAAAGTGTTGGATAGCGTAGGGGTAAAAATTACTATTCCCACTCCAGTGAGTGCAACAGTAGGGAAAGTGTTGGATAGCGTAGGGGTAAAAATTACTATTCCCACTCCAGTGAGTGCAACAGTAGGGAAAGTGTTGGATAGCGGGGGTAAAAATTACTATTCCCACTCCAGTGAGTGCAACAGTAGGGAAAGTGTTGGATAGCGTAGGGGTAAAAATAACTATTCCCACTCCAGTGAATGCAACATTAGGGAAAGTGTTGGATAGCCTAGGGGTAAAAATTACTATTCCCACTCCAGAGAGTGCAACAGTAGGGAAAGTGTTGGATAGCGTAGGGGTTAAAATTCCTATTCCCACTCCAGTGAGTGCAACAGTAGGGAAAGTGTTGGATAGCGTAGGGGTTAAAATTACTATTCCCACTCCAGTGAGTGCAACAGTAGAGAAAGTATTGGATAGCGTAGGGGTAAAAATTACTATTCCCACTCCAGTGAGTACAACAGTAGGGAAAGTGTTGGATAGCGTAGGGGTAAAAATTACTATTCCCACTCCAGTGAGTGCAAAAGTAGGGAAAGTGTTGGATAGCGGGGGGTAAAAATTACTATTCCCACTCCAGTGAGTGCAACAGTAGGGAAAGTGTTGGATAGCGGGGGGGTAAAATTACTATTCCCACTCCAGTGAGTGCAACAGTAGGGAAAGTGTTGGATAGCGGGGGGGTAAAAATTACTATTCCCACTCCAGTGAGTGCAACAGTAGGGAAAGTGTTGGATAGCGTAGGGGTAAAATTACTTTTCCCACTCCAGTGAGTGCAACAGTAGGGAAAGTGTTGGATAGCGTAGGGGTAAAATTACTATTCCCACTCCAGTGAGTGCAACAGTAGGGAAAATGTAGGATCGCGTAGGGGTTAAATTAACATACTTATAATTTTTTTTTTTTAAATAAATAACATAATAATTATTTAACCAAATAATTATGAATAAATACCTATTAAATTAAATTAATATTTACTTAAATAACATTAAATTACTTCCCACCCTATTCCCCTATAAACACACGACGCGCTACACATAAAAAATAACACAATTAATTTAACTATCAATTAATCAATTAATAAAAATTAATTACCAATTAATAATTAATTAACAATAAATTAATTAACAATAACAATAAATAAAAAATAATAATAAATTAATTATCATTAATATAATTTTTAATTAACCAATTAATAAAAAGTAATTACCAATTAATAATTAATTAACAATAAATTAATAATCAATAACAATAAATATACACATATTGACTAATTAATTATATTTAAATTACTTCCCACCCTTTTCCCCTATAAACCCTCAACCCGCTACACATTAAAAATAACATAATTAATTTAATTACCAATTAATCAATGAATTAAAATTAATTACCAATTAATAATTAATTTGCAATAAATTAATTAACAATAATAAATAAAAATTAATAATAAATTAATTATAATTAATATAATTATAAATTAACCAATTATTATAAATTAATTGCCAATTAATAATTAATTAACAATAAATTAATGAATAACAATAAATAAAAACATATTAATTAAGTAATTATAATTAAATTACTTCCCACCGTATTCCCCTATAAACCCACAACCCGCTCTGATACTAAAACGCAAAATTTCCTTTTAAAAAAATTACTATTTTCTAAACATTTAATACATATATTTGAAAATAATGAAAAAACTTTTAAAAAAATGTTAAACATACATATAAAATACATAACACAAAAAAAAAATCGATATTATTAACAACTATATTTTTGCTAACGATATTAATGACTTCGATATTACTTACTTCGATATTAAAAAAATTGATATTACTTACCTTAAAGTCGATATTCTGGGCAACGATATTCTTGACTTCGATATTCTGTCCCTACGATATTAAAAACTCGATTAGTGTAGGTCGATATTTAAAATTCGATATTTTGACTGCCCACCCATCTTGATAACCTTATCCAACTCCAGAACATGTATAAATTCCTACTGAGCTAATCTTCAGATTTCCAGTACTTTCTGGTCTTAAAATTAATTTGAAGAAATGTGAACCCCTTCTGCTCACTATATGCAGCCATAGGAATCCACCCAATTAAATGGAAATCACCCTGCTTAAAATACATAGAGATTAAAGTAACCACAAAATTCCATTGCATGTTTGAGGATAATCTGCACCTTCTACTTACATCGATCAAATCTGACCTGACCAGATGGTCCTCTCTGAACCTATCTCCATGGGGCAAAGTTCAAGTACTTAAAATTAATGTGATGCCCTGGCGATCTATTTTCAGTGATCTCCCTACGCCCACCAGCAACGATATTTGCTGAAGCTTTCAAAATGCTACAATTGCTCATTTTGGGTGGGTGTAAACCACAGGTCAAAATATCCAAACTTCATGTGGGGACTGACAGTGGGGGCTTGAACTTTCCCCACATAGAATCCTACTGGTTAACTTTTCAACTTGTACAAATCAAGTACATGATATATGACACCATAGACAACAAACTCTGAGTATCACTGGTGAGCTCCCTGTTAGAGGGCATCAATGTCCTCTATAAAGGGGAAGTGCGGCAGATACTTTCGACCAACCCTGTACTTGGGGCAATGACCTATGTCTGGCGTAGAGCACTCTCTCTTCTAGGAGAGAAAACAGAATACATAAACTTTGGTGTTATGGAAACATAAAAAAAAGAAGGGCATGAATCTAAATGGGCAGACTTTGAATCACATGGTCTCAAGACGGTCAGTCAATTACTCAGAGGCGGTCAACTGAAACCTTATGCGGACATACAGACCAAATTTAATCTCCAACCTCATAATTTCATGGAACTATCAATGTCTCACTTCCTACCCAAACTAGTTGCTCCCTCCCATTGTGCTAGAGGATTCCTCTATCCTATCCTCCAGTACTTACACTTATGGGGGTATGGTGATCCAATAAACGCCCTAATAGTTAGACTTGGCTGCAAGAAATGTGTAAGTGTGCAACATATAAAAAATTATCTACAGCCTAAACAATCAGTTAGAGAAACTCCAAGACATATGGAGCAGATTTCATACTCCTCCATGACTTTGAGCCTGTGGAGTAAATCTGTCAGCACTATGTGGCTACAATTTCTACTGGCCCAGTTCTGACATTAGTTTCGTGAGGCTGGAGGGAGGAGATCTAAACACTGAAGTGGGAGCAGAGGAGGTAAGGCTCTTTTAGAAATTTGAGTATGCCTTTGGCTAAAAGGAGCTGCTGATTAGTCTTTCTGTAGCACTGCCATGTGGTAGATGTTGGGGAGAAGGGTGGGACTGCAGTCTCTGTTGTTCAATGTGAAATTAACCCTTAAAATGAGGCTAGCCTTTTGCTTTTCCCCTGATCACTGTTTAGTCTGAGTTTTCATATCCAGATGCAGAAAGCTCACACCTCTGTGTGCCTCTGTTGTGGGTATTCCAGGCTGGCGAATACCACTAAGTGGAGCATCCCTCTATACAAAGGCTGTGTCTAGAGAGCAGCCTGGTAAGGATACTTGAAAGGAGAACTGCCTTGCACTGGTTCTGAAAGTGCAGACAGTGGATCCACATCTCCTGTCTACTTTGTCTGTATAAAGGTGTGCACCACTGACCCATTTGTTGTTCCACTTACAAGTTCTTTTTGACCAAGGAAGAGAGTGCTCCACAGAGTACTCGGAGGACTATTGTGCAAGCAGAGCTGCTGTCTCTCTGACACCCAGCTTCCCAGAGGTCAAGTGCTTCACCTGAAGTCTTGCCTTGTTGGTAGAAGCTGTTCCTCTGACCTAAATCACTAAGATGCCAACCTGCCTGCTGAGAGAGGGAAAGAGCCTCCCAACCCTGCAGGAGGTGTGACTGTCGAGGCAGTGCCAGAAGCAGTGAGACCCAAGTCACAGAGGATGTGCCAAAATAAGAATGACTGTAGAGCGATTTGTGATGCCTAGGTGTGGTGATCGCAGTCTCTCCAGAATAGTGGCTCCAAGCAGAAATCATGAATTAGTTGCTAAACTCACCACCGTGCAAGATGAGCAACTACGGTTGCCCTTGCAGAAGTAACCAGGAACCGTGCCTACTGGGGACTTCAAGCTGTGACCAAAAACTGTGCCCGTGGCGGTCACTGCAGCCACATTCCAGACGGGCACCAAATGGATGCTATTGTGCCGCTGTGACACCTGTCCGTCTGGTTGCCCACCTGCTATGCATTACCATCTGGAAGTGGGGTGAATGTGTGCCGTAGGCACCACTGACACCCAGTACCTGTGTTTGCTTGAAGACTCCAGCTGCCAAACCCTGCCATGGTCTACCTGGACTGAGGGCTGCTACTGAACTGGTGTGTCTCCTCCCTGAAGTGGAGTGAGTAGAGTCTCCTCCCTGAAGTAGAGTGAGTAGAGAAGAGTGTTTCTCTATCTGGCCTCAAAGAGATTTCAGAGTTCTCTGTTGTGGTGATACTGTATTGAGGGGACTGTACTGAACTAAGTGCCATCATTACATAACTATGGAAATCTGCACTTGAACCTTAAGTCATGCCACACAGGCACTCTAATTCTAGGGGGGACCTGCCTAAACTCACAAGAGGAGGGACACCTGACTAAAGGGAAGGGGTGGGCTGTACCCTAAGTTGCAGTCGCCCAATTATTAGTGCATCTTATTGTACTTGCTAATATTATCTGTGTGCTATTCTTATTTAAGAGTGTACATTAAAATACATTTGTTTTCTAAGTAAAGCACTGGGTTGGACAGTATTTGATCTGCAGGGTGGTTGTTATGTTTGTGTATGTGCACCCCGACACTACAATGCAGGCTGCTGGCCTTCGCTATAACTGAGAGTCAAATGTTGAAGGAATGTACTTGGTCCAGTTTGCAGAGTCATAGTAGGATGGACACCAGCACCCATGGCAGGGGCCCAGAAGCCCCTGCTTGCCCTGCGGCCCCTGAATGTGGTCTTACAGCTGGTGCAAGTGGTGTGATATCCTTCAAAACCCAGTTCCAATTTTCAACAACATAGTAATAAATTCAATTGTACACTTTAAAACAGCACCATAATATGGCAGATAAAAGGTTGGTTGGGGTAGACTTTGACACCGTGTACGTGTATCATTTAAGGGATCTGTGTTGGATAGAGGGTGGAGGCTCCTAGGAACAAGGAAAGGGATGGTGCTGTGGTCTTACATTAAAACCCAGTTAAAGAAACTAAAGGGGAGGGGAGAAACTGTGAAATGCTCTGGGGGGGAGGGGTAAATGATAGAAACCCAGGGAGGGAATTCTGTCATGACATGCTCTCTTTGCCCCTTAGCACAGGCTTTACCTAGGCACACCCCCTGTGTATTCCCAAATTTGCTTTCCAATGTTTCCCAAGGCAATCACTGCCACCAATTTCTAGGGTACCACTATCATCTAACTCTCCAGAAGGCTAAGACTGAGGAAAAAGAAAAGGTAGTGTTGTGTAGTTCCCACTAATCTGTAGGATCTGCGCATTTGTGGACAACATAAACTTTGGTCGAGGTGCCTAGACTGATTCCGTGCACCCCTGTAGTATATGTTGGCCTAGAAACTAGCTAGCTCACAGTGCCACCATCAGCCCCTCCCTAACCAAAACAGGGGGTGAATGGTTTCCGGCAACCACTGAACATGACAACCCTGACCCCTCAAGGATTGTGGATTTCGCTCAGCCACTCGTGCACTCTTGTTCACAGAGAAATATACAGAGAATACACAATGGGACGTTTTCAATATATTTATTGAACCAACGTTATTCTTGTGTAGAATACATGTTCTGTGATAATCATTAGACAGAAGCAGATGATAGTGATTACAAGCACCCAAAGAGTAAATCGTAGATATAGTTCCACCATGGTGCTAAAACAGTGTATATATGTAGGCATATAAGACAAGGTGGTAATCGGGCGGACTCTTACTATGCAATCCCTACTCTGTGTATGTCTAGAGTGTATGTAGGTGTCAAGCCAAAAAAAAAAGCACGGGATGATCCAACCTCATTACCTGGCGGAGAGAATGTAGGACCCTGTCCTGGTCACGAATTGGACACCCCTCACAGAGATGTCAGACAGCTGCTTAGCAAAGCCTCAGCATGCAGGGACCCTCGGTGTCAGCTGAAGTGTCTCCTCTGCCAACCCCCGGAAATGCTTCTGTATAGTTCCACCATGGTGCTAAAACAGTATATATATGCAGGCATATAAGACAAGGTGGTAAACGGGCGTACTCCTACTATGCAATCCCTACTCTGTGTATGTCTAGAGTGTATGTAGGTTTAAAGCCAAAAATCCCCCCACAGGATGATCCAACCCCATTACGTGGCAGAGAGAATGTAGGACCCTGTCCTGGCCACGAATTGGACACCCCTCACAGAGATGTCAGACAGCTGCTTAGCGAAGCCTCAGCATGCAGGGACCCTCGGTGTCAGCTGAAGTGTCTCCTCTGCTAACCCCCAGAAATGCTTCTTTATTTATAAAAAAAGCATCCCTGCAATGTACACACAGATTAGCATTCTGGATATGTAGAAAGCCCTGTTGCCCCATGGATGAAGATAGAACGACATTTGTACATTATGCGTAAAGCCTTGTACTTGGTGTTTGAGGCATTGTGATAATGTTACGCGAAGCCAGATGTGTAAACAAAAGTAGTTTCAGAGAAACTAATCCAACATTGTCACGAACACGAATATGTGCAAAGGTCACAGCAAACAATGTTATTGTGCATAAAGGAGGGCAATGTAAGAAAACGGGCCGCATTGCTACATGGGCCTAACTCGGGCACATACCAGTAGAGTGGGAGCATGAGGAGCAGGAAAGGGAAAGGCAGGAATGTATGAAGGAAAAGAAAAGGGAAAATTACAGAATTGGAGAGAGAGAGAATAGCTTTAGAAAAAGAATAGCTCAGATTGGCAGTGAAGACAGCTACATCTGGGAAAAGCAATTCTTCTTCCAACTCTGCCAGTGTACTTGCCATAGTTCCAAACCAACATGTCCATGTATGTGGAGTGTGAAGACATTTTGGTATTATGTGAATTTTGAAATTTTTTGTTGAGCTCAGCTTTGAATGATTGTGTCTGTGGCAGTTACTTTAATGAGTGGCTTGCCCATTTAAGTTACGGCAGTCATTAGAATGATGCCTGTGGCTCTGCAAATGAATTATGAGTAAATGAAGGAATTTCTAATTAGACGGTTCGGCTGAAACCAATGTGATACCTTCAAAGGTTTTAAGAAAGCAAGAGATCGGATGGTGTTCTGTTCGCGACATAGTTTCAAGGTGTGTTGTATGATTTGAATGATTGGGTGAGGCCAAGGCTTTTCCTTTCCTTAACTCGTTAATTGTGACAGGGAGACTCAAAGTGGAGTGTTCTGCTCTGCTTAGGCAATAGCTGTCAGATCTAATAGGATCCAGAGAAACTTGCAGTATTGGCTGATAAGTGGTTAAATAACAGGGTAAACAAAGGGCTGTAGCAGCATGGCTGTAAGCCAAAGGGAGAGAAGAACTTTGAACAGACTGGGTCCAAATCAGAGGCTAAGGGCTAAGGCTATTCCCAGGATTCCAGAGGTGGACATAGGCAGACAGGGAATTGGGTTCCAAAGCAGGAATGACACAAGAAGAAGGAAGGACAGGAAGGTTGCTCCAACCAAAAGTGATTACTTGTTTTAGGTGTCACAAGCAAAAACATTATAAGAGAGACTGTCAGGCAAAAGACCTTGTACAGGCTGCACCCAGTCAGTGTGTTGACTGTGGGTGATGGGGCCTGAGACAGACCTGATCCAGTCAACTTAGTGGCTATGAACATTTGGGAGAGAGACACAGATGCCTTGAAGAATATTCACCTGAACATAGTGGGGTCTATGTTAGACACTAGTTTCAAAGGGAGGAAGGTTCCTGCTCTGAGAGACACAGGAGCTTATAGAAATATGGTTGAGGCAAAGTATCTCAATCCCAAGGTGATTCTCTCTGGTGCCAATGGCATAGATTTAGTAGGCTGTGGCTATGTCATGCAGTATCCGATTGCCCACGTTGAGGTAGAAATCAATGGCAAGGCAGCCATGGCTGATGCAGAGGTGAGAGGGAAACAAGGTGCTGGATGGTTATTAGGCAATTATGTGATTGCCACTTATTTAGTACCAGGACCAGATGCCTACATGGTTTGGACCATGTCAGTTGCTCACACCCAGTTAGAAGTAGTTATCAGGTTTCTGTGAAGGTCAAATATAGAACGTACTATAAGAGACCAACATGAACTACAGGAGAGGTGAATAATTGGAAAAGAAAAGGTGCAACCCTGAAAGAATAGTCTCTGAAGTGAGATGTCTTTCTGCAGATTTTAATACCATACCAATGCTTTCTTTGAGCAAGCAAATCACACCAAAATCCCCTAAAAGTATATTTATCTGTCTTAGTAGAAGACAATTATTAAATATGAGCTTTGTTGCATGATAGAAGGTTCTAGTTCCATCCCCTTGTAGATCTTCTGTAATTCAGGGATCAGACATTAAACTGTAGATATGGGAGCAACCCTGATTTGGCCCAGTGAGCAATGTCTGTTGAACAGTACCAGCCTATCTAAGGGGCCCATTACGATGGCGGGCGGAAGCACAACCGCCGTGCTGGCGGATGCAAAAACCACCAGTTACCGCCGGCACGCAGCAGTCCACACGCCCGCCCAATTACGATGCGAAAAGCAGGCCAAACACCGCCGGCAAGCCAGCAACACCGTCCGCCATCAAAGTGCGCCCGCACACGTAGCGGCGCAGCACAACTGACACACACCGTCCGACGAAACACGTCCCGCCCGGCGCATAAATTACGATGCCGCAAACAAACGGCTCCCACGGCAAAGAGACACCGCACGTGAAAGAGAGGCGGAAACACGGACGCAGAGCACGGACAACGAAGAAGCGGCACCCCGGGCATGAATCCAGCACTGCAGGCCCTTCCCATGCTTCTGCTGATGCACCACCAAGGACGCAACGTACCGCGGAGACGCAGGTAGGCACACACACAACAAGTGCACGCAAACAGCGCACACAGTGCAAGGGCGGAAAAAGCGGACAACCCCCCACCAGCGCGTGTACACTACACATCCACCATCGCATCCACATATGACACACAGGCCAAATCGTAACATCGCAGAACACATGTGTACACACCACCTGGGACTAGGAACCAACCACCCCGTCACGGCCCCAAAGCGCCGATGACGCCGCCACACATGCGCACAACGCAGAGGCCAACCGCAGCGCCATGCATGCGTCGCACACAGACACAGGGACACAACCAAGCAGCACACACATCAGCCCCACCCCGAACGCACATGACACGTGACAGGCCGGCCACAGACATGTCCCCAACGCCCAATTCACGGACAACACCCAACGCCACACAACCGACGCACACATGTCAGTGAAGACACGCAACTGCAGGACACACCCCAGTGTAACAAACATGGCGTAGCACACAGCGGCGGCAACACCAACTAGGAGAAGCAGGGCTCCTTCGGGAAGAGGAACGCCAGTACCACACTGAAAAACCCATACCACCCTGCACATATGAACAAGACACATGAAACGGAACACCAAAGAGCCCGGGGACCGACAACAGGTGGCCCAAGAATTACATCCACACACAAGGCCCAACGCAGAGCGGAAAGGCAGCCTGCCGCCCACACAAGGGAGAGCAGACAGCACTGAATGACCTTCCATTCCAACACCGAAACCACAGCCCTACGACAGAAGCCGGTGAATACAGCCATTGTCCAAGAATAGACCAACACAGGCATGCCGAGGAGACCGACCACAGGGCAGATAGCGCATATCACAGAAGCACACAACGGACGGGGAAGAAAGAAGAAAACACTCCCCCATGTCGGCCACATGCAAGTTAATTGGAAGGAGTCACACAGCACTGACCTTGAACTGTCTGAGAAGCATGTGGGAAGAGGGCCCGTGTCCTCCAAACAAGCCAACAGAACACAAGTCCTGTCTCCCCACGACTACACAGAGCTCACAGCAACCCCGGAGCGTGCACATTGCAGACTGCACACACAGCCGGAGCACGCCACCTCTACGAACCGCTGCGAAATGGCAACCGCAACACACCTACCCAACTACGCCGAACAGCTCAAGCTGTACCAAACCAACACGATACATACATTGGGATGCGATCTCCTGTCCCTGCTGAACGTAAGTTACCGACTGACTTACCGCATCACATTGTTCAGCTGCGTCATGCCCGTCTTCTACTGTCGGAGGTGTCCCTACCAGCATCCCGTCGAGATATGCCTCTCCAACCCGGCATGTCTGAAGGCGGACCTGCTACCACTACTCCTCCCTCTGGACGCACACGACAGGGCCTGCTCTGACTATGGGGGCATGGCGTATGTGGCCAACATCGCACGCGCACTGAAATGGAACCACTGTGCCTCCACACGACGGATCATCGAGAACAGCTACATCGAATGTCACCCAGCATGCCCCATCATGGTCCTCCAAGGGACAACCTACGAACAACACCTTGACAGCCACCATCCGCTTCATTGGCTGGCAAACATGTACACCACCAATGACATGGAAGCCCTGCTGGGCGGCATCGCATACCTGACAACCTGTAAATACGTCGGACCACAACGCAGGTTCCCCGAGTGACCTATGAAGTCCAACCCCGCACCCATGCTCAGCTTCCGCACGGATCTGGCCAGTCACCACCACAACAGCCATACCAAACGACCGGCAACTGTAACCACACCATCAACGACATCGCCATGACATCGGATATGACCGGGACATGCACACTGTTCCCCATCACATCCAGGAACACCGCATGCATCGTGGGAGGCAGTGGCATGGGCTCTGTGCATCGCACCCACATGGACGGAACTGCACGAACAACCAGGACACGACATGGATCCAGCGCACATGGACACACACACCGCTCAGTGGACATGAATAGGTCGCCTGGAGTCTGTGGGTGCTGCACCCCTCCCACCCCCGCCCCGGGAATCCCATACCAGGACCTTTGCATGGACGACAAGTGCATACAACAACAACACGACCCCAGTGACTGTGACATGTCCAGTAACCACCACAGTGCAACAACAAGTGGCACGCCGCTGCATGCACGCAAGCACATGCCCTGATGTCATCTCACATGCACGCGTGCATGAGGAACAACCGCAGCAAACCTGTCACATGGAACTGAGATGGACTGTGCCCATGATGCCGAGCGGTCTGGTAGGCTACATGTATACCGTCTGTGTCAAAGTCCGCAGCTCCGCAGCTATACGTAAATGTACATTAGCACAGCCTTGGCCAAGCAGATGTAACTCTGAAGCCCACATCCCACATGCAACAGCCAATCACATGTAACCCCACACCCTATCCCATTTGTATATCCTCAACATGTATTCCGCTGCCAGTAGTGTCCACTATACTGCATCACAGAGGACAGAAGACTCAATATAATGTTTGAAACCAAAACTGTCTCCGCTGACTCATTTCACAAGTACGAATGAGAGAGGATGAGAGTATGTGAAGTACACGGCAGTCGTGACATGACCATGTAGTCCACTGGTATTGGATGTCAACGCAAATGAGTAGCACTACTGTGGAAGACACACATGTGTCGTGTGAAGTCGTATGGACGCAGTGCTCAGGTGGGTGGGTGCGACGGGTAGATGCGCACATGCCAAGTTAGAGCACGCCGTGTTGGGAGGGGTCATGAACAGTACACCACCGCTTCCCTGGGCATTGTGAGAGGACACCTGTCGGGGGGGAGTGAACACGTGTGTGCACAGCAGCCGGGCACACGTACAAAGCGGTACCAGGCGCACCTCAGCCCACCCTCTGTGGACAAGCTGGATCCTGTTGTGCGCCCGCCATGCCCCTTGACAAGGCACACACAGCCCCAGTCGACCAGGTGCAACCCCAACATAGTCAATCCGCACAGGCGATACAGGGCACGGGATGGCAGTGGAGCATGGTGTGTGAGAGGTCTCCTCGCGCTCCTCCTGGTCATATCACGCAGGCAATAGAACCTCAACGTCTAGCATGGCACAAGTCAAATGGAAGTGTAGGGGACGCACCACAGCACGAGCAGCACTGACGTCACGGGAGGTGGCTCGCACCATCCCATCCATTGCCCATCATACCAACCACGCCACATGCCATTGCGACTAAGTGCAAGCGCGTGCGCCACCACCCCGAGCCCTCCCCAGAGAGGCCAAAGAGTGAATGTGTGGGCCATCAGCCACAGACGGACGCGGCCTGGCCGCAAGGGCAGCCACAGCCACTGGGTGTCGCAGGTGGCGGATCCGGAAGGCGAAGACTGTGATGCATAGTCCATGCAGGCCGGGTCTCCATTTGGGGCACCACGCAGGTGGATGGCGTCCCGCCACACATCATACCCTGAGACAGCCCACTCGTGCAACTGGACACACACATACACTCCTTGCCCTCTCTGGTGCGAGCTTGGGGCTGCCTGTGCAAGCGCTAGCCTCGCAGGTGAGCATGCATATTGGGGGGCGAGGGGAGGACATGAGGGCTGGGGCGAAGATGACTGTATCACTGTCAGTTAGTACAAGGGATGACCCAGATGTGGAAAGGAAGAGACGTGTCCCGTGTGTACTGCAACTAGTCGCCAATCCAACTACTCCCCCATGTCCGGAATGTAAGCCCGCACCTAGGCCCGCCCATCCGCCACATCGAACATACCACCAGCACGACAACCTTCCCATTCGAAACACTGACTGGGGGTGGCGACCAGTGAACAATCATGTGTAGCCTACCCACGCGTACATGTGGGCCCTCCATGATCCATGTCACCTGCGGCAAAGACATGACATGCGCAATGAGGGAAGTGAGGAGAGCTGTCCGCCCACGCGCAGAAGGTGCATCAGCTCCACAGACCCAGCAGCGAGTCCAGCAGGGGTCACATGTGCAGGGGCAGCTGTGCCTGGTGTGAAGGCACATGCATATAGACAGCACATCGACCAATGTGTAGTCTGCCCACATCCACAGTCCATCATCATGCGGACATAGGAATCGAACACAGGGCAACACATCTTAGTTGGTGCACCCACCGTGACCAACAATGCGCAATCATCGACGTACCCGCCCTGTGCATGGCCCCCACCCAACGGAGGCACATCCAGTGCCACCATCCCACACACACAAGCCTTCCACGGAACATGCTGTGTCCAATGGTCAGTACAGAGTCAGCGCCCATCTGGTGGATCCTGAACAGGAGACACATGCACACACATGCCAGCTCCCACTATGTACGTCTGCCACCTGGCACGTGCAATGTAACCTCTCACCTGTGACGTGTGACTGCAAGCACACAGCCGTCTTGGCATGGGGCTGTCAATGTGGACACCAGTCAATGTTTCGGGAGCTGTGATCCGTACAGTGCTGTACATAGGGTGCAGTGCTGACACCTACTACTGTCTCATATCCCCTCGTGCCACAGGTCCCACTTGTATTGGCCGCTCAGCCCGTGCCCACATCGTCGTCGTCGTGTGCCATACTCATCCAGCCTCGGAAGCAGTTCCATGCTCAGCAGACACTCATGTTGCCGTGGCGTTGCCGCTTGACGAATATGCAGTCAGTCCCCATCAGCACGCCCCGCAAGTCATTGGGGCCTAGATCCCCATGTGCATGCACATGGCAGTGGTATGTCTCACTTGCCATTGCCATTGTTGGGAGACCTGTGTAAGTGTATTGTGGCCGTGCCGTCCCAGCTTGACAGCTGGGCTGTGGCTCATGTGCTTGCTCAGTCATGTCAGTGATGTGTATGCGAAATTGCTATGTGCCGTGTTGCTTTGACATGTGTCCTCTGCCATTTAACCCAGGCGGAGACCGAACATTGACCGCCCATACCAATTGCTGGCGGACATGGACGATACAGAGGTAATCAGGAAGTTTCGGCTGGACAGGCCAACTCTGCATCGACTGTGTGCCATGTTAGAGCCCCATCTCCGTCCCCGCAGGGTGTATCCGACTGCTGTCACCCCCACGGCTAAGGTGATGGCCGCCATGCATTTCTTCGCCACTGGGTCATTCCAGCACACAGTGGGCAGTGGAGGAGGGATGTCCCAGCCCATGTTCAGCAAGGTGCTGAGGGATGTACTGGCAGCCATGATGCTGTACCGGAACAGGTACATCAGATTCCCCAGGGCTCGTGAATTGGCGGCAGTGAAGGGTGCATTCTATGCCCTTGGCAGAATCCCACACGTTGTGGGAGCCATTGACTGCACTCATGTTGGCCTTGTTCCACCACAGGCCACTGAGCACCTGTACCGCAACAGGAAGCACACGCACTCCCTGAATGTGCAAGTGGTGTGCCTTGCGGACATGGTGATCACCCACGTGTGTGCCAAGTTTCCAGGCTCGGCACATGACGCACACATAATGCGCAACAGCATCTTGCCACGACTGATGGCCAATCTGCAACAGGATCGTGCCTGTATTGTCGGTGAGTATGTGGAGAGGTGTAGCGTGCTGGTTGTGCGATGCTGTCCCCTGTCCAGTTGGAATAGCTACGGTTCTCTGTGTCCCTCACACCCAGGTGACTCTGCGTATCCGAATGGGGCATGGCTGCTCAGTCCATTGAGGAATCCTCGCACCCCAGCAGACGATCGATACAATGAGGCACATGGGAGGACCAGACGTGTGGTCGAGCGTACCTTTGGCCTCCTCAAGTCCAGGTTCAGGTGCCTGGACCGCACCGGGGGTGCACTGGCGTACTCCCCACAGAAGGTGTGCCAGATAGTGGTGGCGTGCTGCATGCTGCACAATCTGGCCATTCGGAAGCAGATCCCCTCATTGTGGATGACGGAGATCAACCAGGGCCCCAGCCCGCAGACCAGGACAGCTCGAGTGAGGTGGACAGCGGAGAGGAGGAAGCTGGGAATGTGCGCCAGCAGCTCATCGCCCGCTACTTCACTTGACGGTGAGTGTCCATGTACGACGGATGATGTGTCTGTATCTGTGCAGGTGTGTGTGTGCTGTGTCAGGGTGGCCATATGTTCACTGCGTGCAGTGTGTCAACGCTCCATGGCCAGGGTAGTATGCCACTGTTGGTGACTGTGGCATTGTGCCCTATTGCTCCGTGCGATGTGTGTACATTGCTTGTAGTTGTTGACATGTACTGTGTGATGGGTGTGTGACACACTCATTGAATGTGCTCCTGTTCTGTCTCCCACCCCTAGGTCCCTACAGGCCCTCCGGATTCCATTGCCATGCCACGCATCAGGTGCCCTTCCGCCCAAGGTGGCCGTTGTATTCCGTACAAATAAAACACAGGGCACAAACAGCAGTTAGTGAAAAAGGTGCATTTATTACAAACTGTGACATGTGATTGTGTGTAAGGTGATGACAAAAGTGGTGCGTGCAGTGACAATGAGCTGTCGGTCATGGCTGCGTGATGATCAGGGTGTACCCACTGGTTCTATGTCCATAGTCCAACACACACATGCCATCCAGCTGGCTGTGTGGAGTGGGATCGTAGAGCAAGTCAATGCAGTGGCTGGTCAAGGAAGGCTGGCGGAAGGCTGGCTGGCTGCCTCACTTGCGACTGGAGCGTGCGAAGTCCTCCCGGGAGATCTGTTTCCTCTTCGGACGGCCCCTTCCACGTTTGGGAGGGGGTGTGTGGTGGTGACCTGCTGGTGGTGGGTGAGGTGTGCTCACTGGCTGTGGACGCAGGGGAAGTGGACACTGCTGGCCGACCCTGCGCCCTAGCAGGTGGTGGCAGAGGTGGTGTTGCTGGCCTTGCCTGTGACCCCACCGCCACCACCAGCTGGCCCATGAGGTCCACGAGTTGGTCCATACGGGACACGAATTGGCCCATATGGGCGTCCATGGACCTCAGCACCCCCAGCACCTCCCGCGTGTCAGTAGCAGACCTGGCCCATTGTCCTTGGGCCTCTTCATAGGCCCCAAGGACTCTGGCCATTTGAGGCAGGGCATGGCTCCCAGGGGAGGCTGGCGTTTCCCTGACCCTGCTCCTCCTACCAGTCCTGCTGCCACCGGCCTGCCCACTAGCCACATTGCACACCACGGTCCTCGCTGTGGCTCCCAGGGTGGATCCAGTCGGCCGGGCCACCACCTGCGCTGGGGCTGGTGCCAGCGAAGACGTGGTGGTGGTGGAGGCGGTGGTGGTCGGTGCGGCGATGGTGGCGGTTGCGGCAGTGGTAGTGGCCGCAATGACCGTGGGTGTGGCCGCAACGACAGTGGCAGCAGGGACTGGGACTGTTCAGCATCCCTGGATGATGGGTTGGTGGGTAGGAGGGGTCCTGGGGAGCGGCTGGGCCCTGCCACGCCAGATGGGCCAGCTTGGTGGTCCGTGTCCGAAGAGGTGGACAGATCCTCCAGATCCGTGTGTCCTCGTTGGGGGCTTGTAGGCTGGCTGTGCTGGCTGCTGTCTCCATCCCCAGCATCCAGCAGTTCGTCACCTGTGGAGAGAATGAGATTTGTTATTGTGTTGCACCTGGCGAAGTATGTATTAGTCGTCTGACATTGGCAGTTCGTGCAATCTCGTACATGGGTTTCCCGGAGGCGAGTGTGTGGCTGTGGCATCTGTAGTTGTGTGTGCTAGGCAATGGGACTGTGTGCTGTGCACATGTGGCATGGGACGGATTGGCCATGCCGATGGGTGTGTTGCTGTGCCCCTACTCATTGTGACTCTGGTGTATGCGGGCTCCTGGCCCATCCTGGGTCTGGTTTGTACTTTGCTTTTGGAGTTCATATGGAACGCTTAGGAACGCATATGGCAACATGGGGGCCATGCCCCAGATTCGCATTTGGGAGGGGATATGCTTTTGGGGTTCAAATGGAACGCTTAGGAACGCATATGGCAACATGGGGGCCATGCCCCAGATTCGCATTTGGGAGGGGATATGCTTTTGGGGTTCAAATGGAACGCTTAGGAACGCATATGGCAACATGGGGGCCATGCCCCAGATTCGCATTTGGGAGGGGATATGCTTTTGGGGTACATGCTGTGAGCCATGGGTGCCGAACGTGACATGTGTTGTGGCAGCATGACAGTGCATGGTCTGAGGTGTGTGCATGCCTGACATGCCCTGCATATTTGCTGTCTGTTGTGGTTACTGGACATGGCATTGGACGCATCGTTATGAGTGAGTGATAGTTGTGTGCCAGCCAACGTATTGCAGTTGTCCCATCTCCTTGGTGTGCGTGCTGCCCTGTGCCATGTGCATCACTGCAGTGCTCGGGGGGTGTGGCCCATGTTGTGTGTTGTTGCTCACAGTGTGTCGTGCGCTTAATTGACTTCTGGCACATGGTTGGTCATGGGCATGTGTCTTAGCGTGACTGCTGTATGTGTGGCAGCTGTGCGGATGACATGCCTTTCATGTGACTGGGGCTGACGGATGGGATGGATGGTATGTTGTATGTGCATGGTGTGTCTGTGAGTTTGATGGGTTCAGTGGTGTTCGTGTGCATTTCTGTTGTTCCGCTCTGTTGCGTCTAGTGTTGTTTGTCTTACATAGGCGTAGTTGTGGGGTGTGGGGTTGACAGGCAGTGGGGGCTACATGGACAGGACTTCAATGGTGTTTCGGTTGTGTGTGATGAGTTGCACAGTGGCTGCCGTGTGGGACTATATTCAGTGTGGCTTGTGCATGCAGACGTGGCTCCTTGGGTGTTGCTATGTCTGTGATGGGTCATGTGGGGTGTGAGTCTGTTGTTCATGTCCGTGTGCACATTGTTCACTTGTTCGTGACGGTGGGCGGTGCTGCGTGTTCGTGTGCTACGTGACATGTCCCATGTGTTGGTGGTGTTATGGTCCTCATGCCTCCAGTAATCCAGCCCTGTCCAGTTTCCCACCTGCAAGTTG